>VZSG01000454.1:0-72089 GCA_013398315.1 Nothoprocta pentlandii | reverse complement strand
CCCGCCCACACCGGCCTCCCGCCCGCGCAGCCCCATCCCGCCCCGCAGGGCCTCTCCCAGCCGCTCTCCGCCTACAACAGCAGCAGCCTAAGCCTCAACAGCTTAAGGTAGGTGGGCGGATGGGCTGCCCCGGCCCCGTGTTGGTGCTTAGGGGTACATGAAAGGGACAAGGTGGTGGGGAGCCTGGCCAGATCTGGCGTTGCGCAGTTTGGCCCAATCCTCCCTCCTTGGCATCGCTTCGGCTCTGATCTAGCGAGACCTCCGGCCTCAAGCGAGTCGCTAAGGTGCTGCCGCCTCCCTACCAGCCCCTGCACACTCAGGCCATTGGAGGAGGTTGTACAAGACCCTATGGGGTCAAGCCCCCTTTTTGTGGCTGAGCTGCTCTCCAGAGGTTGCCTCCTTCCCTCTTCCCATCATTTGCCTTCCCAGAGCCCCGCACGGCCTAGAGTGTGAAACGGGCCCCTGCCACCCTTGGTCCAGCTGGTCGGGCTGGCTCCTCGCGAGGAGCATAACACTACTCAAAGTAATGACAAGTAAAATGAAGCACTAAGCAAATGTATTTTAAATACGCCCTCCTAGGAAATTAAACCTGAAAAGTTGATACCCATACAGTCACAAATATTTGTTTAGTTGACTTATCTTGCCTGTCTGTATTGTCAGAGTAGAGAGAGGCATTAACCATGCAATGAGCCTCTGTCCATTGTTGCCTGTGCTAGCTTGTTTTCCACAGTCTTTGTGTCACAGTTCTAACAAAAATTGAACTTTATTAATGCAGTAATTGCTGATTTTGAGCTTCATTTACCTGAAGCCATGAATCAGAAGTAGTCATGAGGAGAGGGCCTTATTTTTAAGCAATGAACATGCAGGGTTGATTGCTCCATTGTATGTCATCCCTGCGTCACTAGAGCACAGAAGCTCAACCACTAACAGAGAGTAAAAGAGGCTAAAAAGATCCAGCACAGGCAAGGGTTAAAGAGAGGAAGAGCAGAGTAGCACATGTAGATTCGCAACTTCCTTTTGTGATCCCTAACTTGCTTTAGCAATTTAATTCAAACCCTGGGTAGCTTGGTGGGATTGGCTGCGTGTGAGTGTCTTTGAAGCTTCTGTCTCTTCCATGCACAGCTTAATGGCTTCTCCTTCCCTTGACAGCAGCAGCAGAAGCAGCACTCCTGCCAAGACTCAGGCGCCTCCTCCACACATATCTCACCACCCCTCAGCCTCGCCGTTCCCCCTGTCTTTACCCAGCCACAGCCCGCTGCACACCTTCCCGCCCACCCTGCAGCCCCCCGCACACTCACATCACCCCAATATGTTTGCCCCTCCTACGGCTTTGCCTCCTCCACCACCATTGACGTCAGGGACGCTGCAGGTTCCAGGACATCCAGCTGGTAGCACTTACTCAGGTAAGCACTGTGCAGGTTATGGCAGAAGCCTGAAAACTGACTCTCTGGTTTTAGTAAAAATAAATCCTTTTGGTCATCGGGGTGAGGGCTGCTGTTTGGAGAGAGGTTGGACTCCTTGGTGATGATATTGAGAATGATACCAAAGCCCACTCAGACTTCCCCAGTAACTTCTCTTCTGACCTGGAGTATTTTTGAACAGCTGTGACTTTTTTATGTCTGCTTTTTTCTCCTCCTGCTGAAAACACATTAGTGTTTGAGCCCCATTCTACCCCCCAAAAAAAGTAATTTGTGAATCCTTTCAAGAAGGCCCTTGTCACAGCTGTGGTTCCTGCTCTCCATTACTTTTCTCTAGAGAAAGTCTCCAACTGCCCGTGCACACAGTGAAGCTGAATTCACGTGCCTGCAAGAGTGTGTGCATGTGTTGGGAGAGAATGAGATAGAGAATTTTTATCTGTGGCATATTGTGCTGTTATATACGTTGATTGGGGAAGGCAAAGCATGTCTGTTCCTCCCAAGACCCTGAGAGGGAACTGGAGGAAGAAAAGGGAGAATATCTGAGTAATGGTTTTGCATCCATAATGCAAGATGGTCATGTTAGCAGCTGCCACCCTATATTTACTCACTCCAGCTGAACAATTATTCCTCTCCTGGTTTAAGAGTCAGAATAGGTCCATGAAAATGTAGTGGGAGCCACCATGTCACAGAATCATAGAATGGTTAAGGTTGGAAGGGACCTCTAGAGATCATCTAAGTCCAAGTCTCCTGTGGGAAGTTTTAAATGGCCCCTTGCTACTACAGCCACCAAAAATTGGCACAGGAAAAGTCCCTGAGCGCACGGGCGCTTGTCTTGCTTTGTTTCTGTTGCAGAACAAGATCTTCTTCGTCAGGAACTAAACACACGCTTCTTGGCATCCCAGAGCGCAGACCGCGGCGCGTCCCTCGGCCCACCGCCCTACCTGAGGACGGAGTTCCACCAGCACCAACACCAGCACCAGCACACACACCAGCACACACACCAGCACACCTTCACGCCCTTCCCGCACGCGATCCCACCCACCGCCATCATGCCAACGCCAGCACCGCCCATGGTGCGTACCCCAGGCAGAAATGTGAGGATAAGTAGAGCACAACTCTATTCTTTATTACAAAATTGATAACGGTAATAAAACATGCAGTTTAGGGGAAGGAAAATGATGTTGCCTAGGTATTGTTGGGTAGGAAAGGAAGGGCTATATCCCTTCCTCATGGTTCTTGCATGGGTGGCAGTTTCAAATGGCAGCGCAGAGGCTGAGGAATGAGGCCTGCTGACCAGAGAGATGGTAGTACTTGGGACCTGGTAGTGCCTGAAATGGTGGCACCACAGTGCCAGCTCCTTTTTCCTTCCCCATAAAGACCTTTTCTTAACTGAAGCAAGAAAACTCCCAGACACACTCCTAGTGGAAACTAATTCTCTGCATATTTGTTTCTCTCTGTTGGTTGCTAAGTAATAGGAAAATAGTCTTCTATTTTACCAACAGAATGAGGCAACGAAATATAAAGTAACTAGTTTGTGCTTTGATCCCTTTGCAGTTTGACAAATACCCTACAAAAGTTGATCCCTTCTACCGTCACAGTGTGAGTTTTATTACTCTGTTCAAAACTGACTTGCTTTTCTGTGGTGGGCTGGGATCACCACTCAGTAAATGGCAAAATGTTGAATCTCTCCCTAATCATCACTCCAGAGTTTACCATTATCGTTCTTGGTTGCTTTGGCTTTTGAAGGCTTGCATTTGTGGTGCTTGTTTCTGAAAAAGATGCAGTATCGTCTTTTCTAATCAAAAGATCTCTTGCTCATACACCGTTTGAAGGCAAGTTTGATGTGAGAGAGAGACAGAAGAACTGACTATGTTACATGAAGCAGGATGTATCAGTAATTTCATCACTGTGTTTCAGTTGTGCCACAAACTATTAGACTGATATTTTTCTTAAGCAACTTGACAAACTGTCATACAAATCCTTCAGGGATAGGTAATCTAATAGTTTTTCTAATATATCATATTTTGTTTTATAAAATCTGAAAGCCTGTCTTATCCTTCAGATTTCAAAGACATATCTGATCCACTGGGCTTGTTAGATTTTGAAATCTGTTTCATGACAGTAATAGGAATGTAGCTATGCATTTCGTGTTTCAGAGCTACAAAAATATGCTCTCTGTGGAAAAGTAAAATGAATTGTTTTTTAAGGTCTAGTTAATTGTAAAGCTTCTGTTCTTAAGGATTTGAACCCACTGATTCTTTTACTTCCAAAACATATGTTACATTTCCTTCAGTGTATTGGCAGAGACAGGTACCTGACTGAATATGCAGAGAATTTCTAAATACCATAGTGATATTTTGATGAGGGAAGGGGTGCTGCATCAGCATTCAGAAATTTGCAAAGCACTTGGCTTTATGTGTTGTTTTTGCTTAGAAGTGGAACTGGGCAAAAAAAAGAGGCTAGGACAACAGTGTGATGCTTTCTGTTGCACTGAAGAGACATATCCTGCTATTAACTCATGCCTAGAGTACATGGGAATTGACCTATTAATTTTGGAGTCCTCGTTTGAGTAAGTTTAACTGCATGGGCGTTTGCAGGATCTCAGCATTAGAGCACCGGGCAAGCATTTAAGCTTGTGATAATCAGTGGTACTGAAAAAGGTGAAGCTGCTGATTTGCATAGTTGTTTGCAAAATTGCACTCTTATTTGCTGAGCTTTACCTGGATTCATAGGATAGATTATTGTCAACGTGGCATATTGCTTCAAGCAGGAACAGGGAACTGGGAAATAGGTGAATGAATTTTAGACAAGTAGAGCACAGATGTCAACATGCAACGTGGGAAACACTGAAAGAGTTACCTGCTATATGCATTGCTGAAATCCATGCTGACGCACTCATACTTGAATCCTATCACACTAGACTGTGGTCTTGACTTCTAAAGTGGACTAGTCCATGAGTCAGGCCACTGCATTTACTGCAGCTTCAGCCCCAGAAATCTAGCCCGTCGCGCCTCCATCCCCCTTCTTTCTGGAAGAAATTTGTGCTGATGAAGTTGTTGCACAGTGATCACTAGTCTGTCTATTGGTTATTTAACCAAGCTGTTACCAGGAGAACACTGTGATGGCTACAAGTCATGTTGTTGGACTATAGTAAGGTCATAACAGCATAGCACACTTCAGTGTCTCTTCTAGTATGGAAGAAATTACCTCGAATGTTGTTAACAGAGGCAAAAGAAAACTGCTTGCATTGGTTTCTTGATCAGCTGCAGTATCAAAAAACATAAATCTGCTTCAAAGACTATAGGATAAGGAGAACAGGTCACATGTAAACTACTATAGAGTTTTTAAACAGATTTCTTTCCTGGCGTCTTTCATTTTACTGTGTTTTCTTTTTAGGAGGACTTTAGGATAGCGAAGAATTACTTTTACTTAGAGATAACCTGCTCCGGGGGAGCAGTGGTTTCTAAAATTTCACCTGAGAAAGCTGGAAGGGAAAAATGCTGCTCAAAAAGAAAGGAATGCTGGGGTAAAAGGAGACACTAAGAAAAATGTGTTTTAAAAGCTTGAGGAATTAACTGATGCAAAGAGATCATGGAGATACAACCGTTCCATTTTGTGAATAATTGTAACCTTGAGGGAAGGTCACATTTAATTAACTTACCAGTTGTTGTAAAACTCTTAGGAAAGCATTCCTTATGATTAGTCACAGCCAATAGAATATTAAGTATTATGTCTCTTTCCATCTTTTGAAATTAGTCCATTACACACAGAATTAAATGCAGAAGACACTGGAGGATTTAAAACACATTTTAGTCATTAAAAGTTATTGTAAATGAGGACATGTGTCCCTTAATGAGTTCTCAAATGCCTACAGTTCACTATCAACTAATCTAAAAATGTTTTCTGCGTCATTGAAAGGAGTGGGTTCAAATTAAATAGAATTAAAAACAACGATAGAAACATGTTATGAAATACCTACATCTCATCCTTTTAAACTAAGAAGTATTTTTGATACCTTTAATGTGCTGAAATATTTTCTCAGCTCTCGGTAATAAGCTAATGGAGGGAAAAAGGCTGAAGGAATACTCAGGCTTATAAACAAATTGAGCAAAGCTTTGATACTGATTTACTCTGGAGCACAGTTTTCTCAGCATTTTCCCATTCCACATGTCCAGTCCTTTGCCCAGTCCTGCTTCTAGTCAATTGGCCATTAACTCATGTATTTTGATCTTAAAAGTAGCATACAGTAGAGTGATCTTTGCTGAGCACTTTCAGCATCTTCCCTGCTTAGGATGCAAGTGAACTAACCGCACTGAAACGCAAGAAGAAGATTCACAAAGATGATTGGGGCGTTATTATGTTTTATTTTGTTTCCCCCCCCACTTATTTGTCTGCATTAGCACAGAAAAGCTTTTTTTGGCTAAGTTATTTCAAAACAACTGAGCTCTGTTGAGATCAGTACCATCAGTGGAGACATGCACCTTTCGAGGTCTAATGATCTGTCCTTACAAGAAGAATGCCCCAAATTTTAGCAGGGGAGTCTGCCCGCACTATTTGTCTAAATAATAATTTGTAACAAATCAGACTGTCTCCTCCCTGCTGGTATTAGTCGTGACAGGATATCCTCTCAGACGGGCTAATGAAGTAAGAATTGTGCATAGTTTCCTCATTTCCTGCAGAAACTATTAAAATACTAAAGCACTAATGGAGTTTTAATGATATAATATCCTAGAACTCATAAGGGTTTTTTTTTTCCACTTAAAATGGTAGTTTCCTGGGCCTTATTTGGCTTCGTAGTCTGCCTTTTCTCTTGAAGTGGTTTACAGACTGAAACCATTTAAAGCACATATCCAATTTAAAAATTAGTATTTGCAAAAAAAAAACTCTCTTACACTATGTTGGCCTCATTAAGGAGTAGTTTGCTGGCTATATGATTTTGGAACTGCTTTTAAGTTCTAAAATAAACATCATGACATTTGTGAACATTTCATTGACTGCTTTAACTAACATTGTTGCAATGAAATCACTTCCTCGGTGCTTCTCGATTTGCTCCATGTATCATTACCTTACTGTTCTGCAAGGTTGCTTTTGCTGTCCTGTCCCATTTGTGTCCTCATTTTGAGGTTAGTGCACCTGTATTTATGTTGTTTTATCTTTTTGTTACAGCTGTTTCACTCCTATCCTCCAGCTGTATCAGGTATTCCTCCCATGATTCCTCCAACTGGCCCTTTTGGCTCACTGCAGGGAGCATTTCAACCCAAGGTAAAATAATAATTATAAAAGTATATTACAATTATTTCTATTTGTCCATCTGTTGCTATTCAAAACCACCAATGTTGTGATCCCCCTTAGATTCGGATTTAGAATTTACTTCGGATTCTGGAACAATAAATTCTCCTGGGCAATAAGTTGATTGGAGTTACAGTAACCTAATTCCACCGAGGAAAAATTGGCTTTTTCCAAATTCACTGTGAAGGGCAGTTATTTCTCATTAGGTTCAGATATATCTATATACTTTTTTTTTTTAAATACATAGTAGCATTGTTACCTTTAGAAGTAAAATAATGAGTTCCCAGATAACATGCATTAATGTAAAGTCATGAGCTAATCATGTTTTTAAAAAATGGTGATTATTATTATTTACTCATTTACATCATTATCTCATAGCTTCACTGTAATGCAATACAGTGAGGTAGTTCTCCTGTCATCTATGATAGCTATGAGAGCTAAATGTGATGTGCTTTCTTCCTTTTTTTTGGTTTTTGTCAAGTCACTCTTGATTTGTAAGTAGGAAGAAATCAAATTCTGTAGCCTGTAGTCTTTGCAACCAAAGACTGAAATCAGGCCTGAAATTTCGCGGAGACACCTTCTCTCTTAAATTGCCCCATCCACTCTAATGACTGAATATGTAAATTGCAGTTCATTAGTGGAATTCTTCATATGTATGGTAATCAGACTGTTAACAACTCTGCTACTAATTGTTAGTTATCCTGCGGCTGATTTCTTTCTTCTGCTTTCTAATGTAGAAAGATGCTCTGTCTAAATTGATTTTTTTTTCTTCCAAAAGATGCATTTTGTTAGATCAGCTGAATATTTACACTCAAGGCATGAGAAGAGGTTTGATTTTTTTTCAACGGGATGTTGCCTTTTCCTGACATCTGTGTGTTGGCAATTCATTGTGGATGCCATGTGGAACATTGGAGAGCAATGAAAGTCTGAAAATTGAGATGATAGTACATATTTTACTAAGTGATGATAACAGTTATGATTTGCTGTTAAAAACTGTCTTCGTTGCTTAATCAATGTTAATTATAAGGAAATATTATTATTTTTTTCCATAATGTTTTACTCATTGATGCATTCTTTCTTTGTGATGCTTCCAGACTTCCAATCCTATTGATGTTGCAGCCAGACCTGGAACCGTCCCACACACCCTTCTACAGAAAGATCCACGGGTCTGTAGAAAATGTATTTCCCTTAGAGTAAAGCTATTCCTGAAAATCCTGAATGCAAGGACTGCCATCTTCAGTATGCCCAGATTGTCATTTTAGAACTGAGGCGTAGCCTAAACTATTGAAGTCAATGAGAACTTGAGTATTTTTGTGAGAACACCTTAGAGCTTAATCGTTATCTCTGTGTATCATTAGGAAACACAAAGAGTCTGTGCAATAGAGGAGCTCCCTCCTTTCTGTTATTTGGCATCCCTAAAACCTCAAGGGTAAAGGCATGGAGCCCAAATCAACTTTGAAATGTACAGACCTCTTCAAAATTTATGTTTATCTTCTATAATTGTTTTTTAATGTGGGTAATGACAGTTATTCCCTTGGTTACTGTCTTATTGATTGCACCAGTGAAATACAGATGCACTTTATCGATCATTTGGCGCCGTTTTATTTTTAAGTTCTGGTGTTTGTGAACAGAATTTCTTGTCTCATCACTTAATCTTTTAGCTTTTTCTTACTGTTCTTTGTGATAATCGGTGGGTCAGTTGTGTGGCTGAGTTAATACACGTGGATTGCAATAAGAAGCATCTTATTTTTAGCAGAACTCTCTAACAAAAGCAACGGGGAGTTCCCCTGAAACATCCCTGGTGATAGGACTCAGCTTCATAGTGCAGCACTATTTTGAGTTGTGCCAAGTCACAGAATCACTGAGTTTGGCTGAGGTTGGAAGGGACCTACAGGAATCCACCTAGTCCAATCCTCTAATAGTTTTGTTTGAGCTGGTGCTGTATTAGCCTTTATACCCAAAGAACCCATGTATTTTTGTGTCTGTTCGGGCCATTTAATGGAAGAGATAACGATAGGCTCCCTCCATTAAGTCATTTAGCTTTATGTTTCCTTTCACCTACTAGTGCAGTTTCGATTCTTTGGAGATAATGTATAGTGCCATCAATGAGGCTGCAAAGAACCTCTTGTGCCTATAAATCTCCTTCCCCTTTCAGTATTGCATTTTGAGAAAGAGCATCCAAACAAACTAGAAGTACTAAATGAATTTATTTTTCATTATTAATTGTTGAAGCACGAGCAAAAGGAAGACAATAAAAGATAACCTAGCAGGAAAATCCAGGCCATCCAAAAAATCATAATGAGAAAATTCCTTTTTATACAGACACTTGTTTATCAACATCTGCTCCGGTGTAAAAGATATGGAAGTCAAAGCCATTCCCGGAGAGAGAAATGGTCAGGAAAACAGTCACTCAGCACCGTGGTTTTAAATGCACAGGTAGAGCATTTAAAATCTGAAGCACCTAGTGGCATTAGATGCAGTCACTGGTTTGTGGGAGCCCATCCAAAACACCCCTCAAGCTCCCTGGGCTTCTTGCAGGCCATGTAGCTCAGCACGACGAGAACACAAGCTTGCCCAAAGGACATAGCTGCGTTTTGCTTCTGATTAGTTAACCAGCCATTTTTGTAGCATTAAATCAACAAATTAATGCTGATGCTGGAGGATAAAATGCTCTGTGTGAGGCTTGTTTAGCTGCTTGTCAACACTTAGGTACAACAGTCGTGGGGGGAGGGCGCCCGGCTCTATCGTGGAGGCTACTGCCTAATTATTATCCGAAAGGGCTTCATTTGAAAGTAAAATGATAACATTTTAATTTCATCTCTTAATGAAGCAATACAAATTTGTTAATTAGCGCAATTGTTTGAGTGACAGGCATGTAACCAAGCTGTCATTTCTTCTTCACAGTTGACAGATCCGTTCAGGCCCATGTTGAGGGTAAGAAACCTTCTCCTGTTACAGTTTGTCAAGCTCGTCTTGGTCCCCACCGGGTTAAAGCAGCAGACTAATTACGAAGAGATGCTGCATTTTATCTGGGGGATTTTGCACTTTGTGTGTTGCTCAGTGTGGCCAATCCTTTGCATGCATCTTGTGGTCGTTTGAGGAAAATGTGCCGTTTTAAAGCTGGAAGTTGCATGTTCTTCTCTTGCGGCCCATTGCAACTAAGAATTTTGGAGGTTAAATGCAAATTATCCTGCGTTGCGCTTGTTCTCGAGGTTTCCTGAGCCAAACCCTGCAGGCCCTCTCCTCCCTTGCCATTTTGTTGCAGGCTGCAGGATTTTTTTATGGTAGGTTGTCAGCGCTTCCATTTGGTGCTCAGGATGGCCCTGCCACCCAGCTCTATTGCTGTCAAATTTATGCAGACCATGCAGGCCAAACACAGGACATGTTAGATAAAGCATGAAAAAATCCAGTCTTACAGTGATTCTAAAGCTTTTTTTTTTTTTTGGATTATTTTTTCTGAGTATTGGAGGACTGGATTTTGATCATGGCAACCAAATTAATTCCTTAAATCACTGCCATGCCCAATCACAGTGAATAAGGCAAAGCCTTGAATGTGGATGTGTGGGTGCACACGCACATGGGAGGTTGGTTTTATTCCTGACTCTGGTTTTAATGTTTGGTTTCATGTACATCTTTCAGATGTACAGAGTCTAGGTACCAGTTTATGCAGGATTTAGGATATCAGGAGCTTGAGGAGCTCCCTGAATTTAACACATTTAATTAAATGTGACCATTTTTAAGTGTGTGCAGGAAACATTACACATGTGGTTAAGTATAGATAGGTGCCTAATTAATCAGAAAAAGGAAAGTTTGCCCTGTGTGAGCCCTTTCCAGACATGATTTCCAGGTGTTCTGGATTGAGTATAAAATCAACAGAAAAGCCAAATAGCATTTTCTGGCTCTTACTTCCCTCTCTCCTCTCCGTGATTTGAAGGATGCTGCCAGGAGGGATGCAAAGGGTGTGATGGACTTTCAAGTATAGTCTTCAGCCAAAAGTTTGGAGGTACAGGGCAACAATTCTATGAGGGAGCCCGATTCATTTTGAAAAACAGATTGATCTTTAAATGCTTTTATTTTCATCGCTTGGTGCAAAGTGTAGTCTTGGAAATGTGGCACTTCTAGAAATGAGCTTCACATATAGTTGTGAAGCAGTCTGCCTGTTCAGAGCAGCTGCTAACGGCATGTGGTTTCTGCATCCCAAGCCACACTCGCAGTCAGTAGCATCAGAAGGTGGCAGGCGTGCACGGAATGGGAGCGTGGGTTCCTGGAAAACCTGTAATTGGGGCACAGATTCCGTGCGTGATCCCAAGGAGGACAGAAGGAGAAGGCACCAGAGGGTGCCCCTTTGTTTTACACTGACTTGGTGTGTCCCCTACCCCAAATCAGACGGAGCTAAGAGCCGGCAAACCCAATTCCCCTGCCAGCTCTGCAGACCTCAGCCCATGCTGACCTGGGAATTGGAGCAGCCAGAGTGGACGGGATGCTCTGGGTGTCCCTGGGGCCACATGGGTTGAGGACATCAGCTGCCACCAGCCAGCGCAAGCCCCAGGTGTTGGGGAAGAACCAGCTAGCGGGAACCAGTTCCTTGCTAGGCTTTTTTGGGATGCAATGGAGAGCTGTCCTGGAGTGTTTTCTCTTGAAAAGTGGTTCACCTCTGAGGAGGTCTGGGTAGGATTCCCATTTTTTTTTTAAAGAAAGGCATCTAATTGACAGCATTTGTTGCTTTTAACTAGAGTAATGCATTGCAGCTCTTTCAGAGTTACTGATTTGTGTCATATCCCTTTCTTTCTTTTTCCAGAAACCTGGGAAGTGGTGTGCTATGCATGTTCACATTGCCTGGCAGATATACCATCACCAACAGAAAGTCAAGGTCAGTCCTGCCACATGTATGTTGGAGGCAAATTGCACATTGCAAACCACTAAGAGGAGGAGGTTTTGCCTTTCACTGCTAGCCATGGCTACTGCCTTCTTGAAAAAGCTGTGTGTAGCACTACAACATAACATGCTATTTTTGTCAAGATGACGTGCCTCAAATGGAAAAATTAAAGGTGGTGACTCAAGGGAATACCTAAGATGCTAGGCAGCAAGGATCCCAGCTCTTCTGTGATAACCAGTTAGTAGCTAGAAAGAGCTAAATGGATGTGCTTAGGAGTTACAGTATTTGTTTTATTTATGAATGAGGACATGAAGATACCAAGATTACATTTTCTTAAGTGGTCCAGAGAAGCCAGGCTAGGTTTCTCCTTCCTCTTACTAAAAATCTGGGGAATAAGGCAGCACAGGGAGATTTCTCCCTGTAGAACTGGCAATAGCCGGGATAGGCAGACAGACAGACCATATCAGACACTAGTGTTATCCTGACACCATCAAACTGCACTGAAAGGGTAGAAATAATTTCTTTGTTACATACACTTCCAGATTCCTGTTATGCAGTTTCAGGTGATGCAGATAATGAGACCTTGCTATTATGGTGACCTGATATGGCCAATCTGGGCTCTCTCTTGAGGCTATGTAATATATTCATTTAAAAATTAGAGTAATTTCCATTGTTACCTTAACTCTGCTGTTGTTGCACTTGGACTTTGCAGAGGTTTTCTTCTTCTTCAAATATTTCCACTGTAGTTGTCACTTAAAAATTCTGTATTGCTCCTGAAGTTGTCAGCTAGTTAAGGTCAGTGTTTGCTCTAGTCGTATTTCTACTTCAAGGGTCAGTAGTTTGTGTTAGAAAGCAAGATTAACAGGGAGTCTGTAGCATTTTGCAGTCTGTGTATCCAAGTGAATTGTGTAAGACAGAGCTATACGCATATGAAGATGTTGAACAGCTACTAAAACTTGCAGCTAATAGAGTTTAAAAATAACCCTTTTAAGCGAGGTTGACAGGTTAATTTGCTGCAGGAGATGTATCTTTCTTCTCTGCTTCCTTATGTTTCCCCTGCTAGTGATCTTCATTCATCTTCCCATTATCAAAAAAGACAAGATTATAGACCCAGAGAGTTATATGCTCTTTTTTTTATATTTTATTGAAAAGGTATTTTCTAGAAATTAAATTATTATTCCCATGTTATCTACATCCTTTGAATCTTCTTTGATTTGATATTCAGGGAGAGGTCATGCTGATGTATTTATAACTCCCAGTAAATGCCATTTTCATGCTGCCATTGCTTTTAGTTAATACTTTCCTGCACTTGCCCATTAGAATAGAAGAAAAAAAGGATAATGGCCAGAAGTGCAGGAAAGGATCTTATTTGACTTTGTGGGGCTGCAGACGACAACAATGTCAGGAGTAACTGGGATATGTATTTCATTATTCCTTTTTAGTTGGAAAGTTAGGTTTGGCTGCAGTCTGTAAGGCAGGTGGGATGAAGTCTGACTGGGTCATCAGATTGCCATGCAGAAGCAAAGTCCTCTCCTCTCTATGCAGCCTGGAAGGATGAGATTTCTATGACTGAAGGCAGAAAGTCATCTTCCAAACAAAGCCCTCCCGACCGCAGCAAAAATTGTTGTGGCTGTAGATGCTGTTTATGTGCTCGAACCCTGCAGCCAGACGTGTGTAGCCTGTGTGCACACCCAGGGAATTCCTCAGATCCAGGGTCAAAACACAGTTTCTGGGCCCAGAGTCACTGTCCTCTGCTTCTTGCCTGACCAGCATGTTGCTTTTAGGGCCCGGATTCAAGGGGGAATTTATACACCATAACTGGTCCCATCTCTTTTAGGAAAGGACTTATGGCCTGAAGTAACATGGCCTGAAATTAGTGCAGACGTTTACATTAGTGGGCCTGGAATTAAGGTGTTACACATTGGCTGGGCTTGAAAGACATTTGTAAGGATTATCACAAAGAAGGTTGCTCTTCTGAACATAAAATGGGCATAAGATAAATTGGAACCATTTTCTTCTGTACTATTTTAAAGTAAACCAATACATTCAAATTCTCTTAACATGCTGTGACATTGCTGTTCCTCTTATCACAGGGGTTTCTTCATTATAAGGACAGTACTATTCATATGGATGCAATTGAAATTCTGGTCAGCTTTTGATATTTCTGAGTAGTGCTTGTCCAGAGACTTGTAACTTGGCTGTCTAAAAAAAGAGTTCATAGCACAAAAAATTCAGGAAATAGGCTTCAGCTGGGGTATTTGTGTTTTTGGAAGTTTCTCCAATTATTCAAACGTTACTGGACTACTGAGGATGCACCCCTAAGGATTACGCAGGACATGTCCCTTCGCTTGAGCGTTTTTTACATCTCAATATTTTTGAAGCCGATTATCTCAAGACAGTGAAAAAGCCCCTCTTTGTTCTTTTCCCGATCTCATAGCACCGTCGACATGTTATTAACACTTGAAAAACAGCTACTCGGCATGCACATTAACTTGGTCATAACTTTTTAATATGCATATTTATATCATTGTAATAGTCTGTTACTCTGAGCTGGCACAGTATTAAATATTGATTTATAAAGCGGAACATACTCCAGAATTGCTGTTAAGATCTACTGGTTCAGTGTTAGACATTTGTAAATCCTTTCAACTGACCTGCACAATTAATCAGCAATCTGTGTTTAGGGAGTTATGACAACGGGGGTAATTGGGAATTTGGTTTTCTTCTCCGTTCTATAAAACTATTGAAGTAGAGACCATTAAAGTGAATATTTGTCACACAAAAAAAAAGAGCCCATCCTTCATCTACCTGTTATTTTCAGTACAGCCACCTCAGCAGAATTATCATAAAAAGGAAAGCCTGCTCAGTTTTAATGCCATACAAATAAAGAGGATGATGTTCAGAGCTCGGAGTTTGGAAGGCGAGCAGTCAAAACAGCCCTGCAGGTCTTTAGACAGCAATAAACTCCATCTGCAGTTTGAGTCATTTTAGTCCCTAGCTTGCTTGGTTGCAGTCTGAGAGGCACCAAAAGCGAGAGCACATCAGGTGTTTCTGGGTTTTGGCTTCACATTTATATTTAATGTTTCTGGTGTCTGTCGACTTGGCATTGCCTTAACTTTCTAGCAAGTGCCGTGTGTAGCTGGAAGAGGGTCATTGGCAGCTATGCCTGGTAGCAGTTGATGCTTTCACCCTCCTTTTAACATGCCTGCCTGCCCTGGATTAAGTCCAAATCAAGATTTCGTTTTGGCTTTGTTTTTTTATTATTTTAAGATAGACTGATGCTTATGGCTAAACACATGTTGAAAACCTCTTTGAAGATGTTTGTGCTCATCCTTAAAGTTGGGTCTGTGCTGAAGTGTCTTGCTGCACAGGGATGGAATGTGAAGACACTTTACTGAACCGTACAAGAAACATCCGTTGGGAGCCTGAGATTTTCTGTTTCAGATTCTCCCTTCCAGGAGAAGAGCTGTGCATCTGTCCAGGGGCCTCAGCATTGACACTATCATTAAAACATCAGTTACTAGGAATAAGTTGCTTTGCTTAGATGAACCTGAACATGCCTCCTACTCTTACTCTCTTACCTACTCTTTAGGACAGTCTCCTCCAAATTCTGTTTTTGTATTTCAGAAACAGATGCAGTCGGACCCCCACAAGCTGGACTTCGGCCTGAAACCTGAATTTCTGAGCAGGCCACCAGGTCCCAGCCTTTTTGGAGCCATCCATCACCCTCATGACCTGGCCCGGCCCTCTACTCTCTTCTCCACAGCCAGTGAGTACTGAGAAGTGAGGTCTCCTTCTAGTGGCACACCATTAAAATGCTAATCCCAGCCAGGGTAACAGAGTGTCCCAGGTGCTTTGGCTTGCGTGGCTCCCTGCAAAGCATGCCAGGGGCTGTTAAGTCTACTTGATACGTATTTTAAAATGATACTGTAATTTTAAGCAACATGCTGAAGTGCCATTACATGTTGTAAATGGAGGAACATTTCACACAGAGGTATGTGATGCACCATGGAGATGACAGGTTGGAAATATGCTGTAGATTTTGTATGCTCTTTTTTTTTTCTCCATACTCCCTTACGCTCCAGCTGGAAATTTCTGTTTAGAAAGGTGGCTGTGATTTGCATGGGATCCTAACCTGAAGAAGCCCTGCAATAGAGTTTGTCTCCTTGGTGTAGGGCAACTTCTGCTAACAGGAACCATCATTTAAAGAGTGACTGTGGAGCCCACTGGGTCCCTTTCTGAGTCCTCTGCTAGGAATTCATGCCGGTTGCTTTGTTTTGGCAGGTGGGGGTCACCCAGCCGGCACCCCTTTCGGCCCTCCTCCTCACCACAGCAACTTCCTCAACCCAGCTGCACACTTGGGTAAGTGCAGTTGCAGATTCGCTCTGTAAATAACTACCCACCAGTACAACTCAGGAGAAACCTTCCTTCCTGCCGTGCTCTTCTGTGGCCTCTTACACTGAGAGTACCCTCTGAACTGACAAAACTGGCTCAGTTAGTTGTTCTTTCCTTAGCCAAAGGGAAGCAGGTCCTTAAGATCTTGTGATCTGGCCTTGAATGGCTCGGTTAGTCAAAAACAGCAAATGCACATTTCAGAAAGAAAGCATCCAGGCCACCAAATGTTGCTAGTTAGTAAGGCAGTCTGCTGCTTTGAGGGGCATCAGAGATCAAAACTCTAATTTGGTATCATATTGTGCATAGGGAAGGACCTGGCAGGGTCACCGTGCTGACACAGCCAACTCCTGACCTAGGTTTGTCATTCAGCACTAGCATCCATACAGCTGTCCTTAGGAGATGCCAGGTTTGTCCTTCCTCATTGGTCTGTGCTAATATTTATAAATAATAGTGTCACCAAAACCATTTAACTTCACCAAAAATGTCAGAGGTTGTTTCATAAAATTTTCCTAACAGATCAGATAAGCCACCTGTATTCTATATAGTTTAGCTACTAAAAAATAAATATATTCTAATATTTTCTTTTCAGATTTTATGCTAGTTTTTCTTACAGAGTAAGCAGTGTCAAGAGCTTTGCAAAGCGTTCAGGCCACCGTGACATAGCAATAGAACTGGATATTTTACTTGTATCCTGACTAATAGCTCAGGCAGGCAGTGTGAGTGAGGCATAGCCTAAAGGTGTTCTGCGCAGCGTTGCCAGAGTTAATCGTGATCGAGCCTTGCTGGTCAGGGACATTTCCTGAGAAAAGCCATGAAAGAATTTGGAAGGAATTAGAAGTGGAAGTGAATAAAAGGGAATACAAATAGAGATGGTTGCAGATATAAAATGAATTGGCTTTTGCTGTAGTACAGTCCTTAACATCTCGTTTTCATTTGAAGTCCGTTTTTTCCCCTAGTAAGCTGATCCCATGTGTGCCAGCATAAAGAAAAAAGATTATTTATTTACTTTTTCATTTTTCCCCCTTTTCGCATTTCACTGTGTTGTGTGAGGACAATATCCAGCTAGTGATGGACACAGAGCGAGCTTTCATGCAGACGTAATGCAGCCGGATAACACACCACTGCTTTCTCCCAATTAGCAGCATGTCAGTGAGCTTCAAGCCTTTCCATTGCTTTTCAGAGCCTTTCAATCGACCGGCTTCATTCAGCGGCCTCACTGCAGTGGGTAGCAATGCCTTCGGGGGACTCGGGAACCCGACAGTTAGTGAGTAACCTCTTTGCCTATGAATTCTTGCTTGCTGTGTAATTCAGGATGTTGAGTGGTGGTGACTGTTTGCTGTCTTTTTTACCAGCTTATATCACGTGCTTGTAATGGCTGAGAATCTGGAAAACACTTTTTTTTTTCCCTTTTAAATAGCAACACATTTTGGTTGTTAGTAAAGTATTTTCTATATTAGTTCCTTGTAAGTTGGGTTCAGTTTATTGCTAAATGTCAGCATTATATTCTTTAGTCTAAAAATTAAAGAATAAGAACCCACAAGTTTGAAGGAGTTTGTAAAACCCTTATGGATTTGTTGCATGGTCAAAAGTAGTTTATGTGTCCTGCTTATTGTGATCCCTAGCTATGGATGAGATTTTTTTTTTTTTTTTTTTTAACTTTCTCACCAGTAATTCAGGACATGTGCCTGGAAAAGATCACTAACCTGCATTTATTTGTCCAGGATCATCAACATTTCTCTAGATTTGGCCAGTCACAAAAGACCATCCTTTTAAAAATCACTCTCTTTTTCCATACTTCAAATCTGGCATGATTTTGATCACATTATTTTACTTT
Organism: Nothoprocta pentlandii; assembly: GCA_013398315.1. NCBI lineage: Eukaryota > Metazoa > Chordata > Aves > Tinamiformes > Tinamidae > Nothoprocta > Nothoprocta pentlandii. Next base: position 54,277 of record VZSG01000454.1, on the reverse strand, counting down.
GGTTCAGGATCAAACACAACAAGTTGCATTATTTATATTCAGTATTACTGATCATTTCCTGGTGTTTTTCGAGTATTTGGAATAAGAATAATTGCAGTGTTATCCTAATACTTCATCCCTTGTTGATTTTATCCACAGAATTTCCCCATCCAATTAAAAGAGCTGTCAGATGCCTACCCATTTTTAGGAATGAGACCCTCTAATGAATCTCTGTTAATTTCCTTTCCTTTTCCAGCTCCCAATAATATGTATTCATTTTAACTCTGAGTGCTGTAAAAGTTTTTTTGGTAAGTACCTTCACTAGAGCATACCTTTTTCTTAAACCTTTTTGTTTTCCACTTCACCATTTCAGCACCCAACTCAATGTTCGGCCACAAGGATGGCCCCAGTATGCAGAGCTTTAGCAACCCTCACGAGCCCTGGAACCGGCTGCACCGAACTCCTCCTTCGTTCCCGACCCCTCCGCCCTGGCTGAAGCCAGGAGAGCTGGAGCGCAGTTCATCTGCTGCAGCTCATGACAGAGATAGAGATGTAGATAAACGAGACTCATCTGTTAGTAAAGATGACAAAGAAAGGTACGAAAGAACACTTCCAAGAATTGTGTAGTTCAAAGCGTGGGGCTCTGTTCCGCTTTTAACCCTTCCCAGCCTGGCACATTTTTAAACCAGAGCTTCGGTAGAGGAGCACCTGCGGAGCTAACGCGGTCCTGCCTGTGACGCCAGGCTGCCAGTGTGGAAGATAGAGATTTCCAGCCCAGGTGTTCCCTGCTGCATCTGTTTCTCTTTTTGCTTCCACCACAGCTCATGAGAAGCAGCTTTGCTGGAGCTGAATTCAGCCAGTGTCAAGCAGGAAGAGAATCAGACCTGTACAATGTGTTGCCTTGGGGGTCACATTTTCTTAGGTCTTTTGAAGACTTAGCATGTAGACAGGTGCCTGACAGGATGAAAAAAAAACAAAAATCAAAAAAAGATTATAAATTCTATCAGACAATTACCTGCACCTTTGGATGCTTAAATACCTTTGCAAATCTGACGCTAACTGCAAAACAAATTCCCTTCCCCAAAAAATCAACTGACCGGAGAGAACACTGCTGATTTTGTTAAACTGCGACATTAGAAAGTGTACTGTCCTACTGTTCCAGGACTACAGTAAGTTTCAGTGCTTGCAGTTTATTAAATCATCCCTACGTCCCCTCAAGGAAGCCACATGCACTCATGCACTCTTACACACTTCTAGGCACAGCTTTTACTCGGTGTGTTACATGGACTTGCACTCTTAACATGTCCAGGCTGGGAAGGGTTAATAAAAAGTAAAACCTGGTCATATATTTTTTTTGTCAGGACTGTTCCCATTATACAGTTAACTCAGTAACAATTCCTCTTAACATTTAAGTACCAAATTATAAGAATTTGCCATTCAGCAAGTGTCATGCCTTCCTTGAAAAAGTGCAGAGAGGCTGATTTCAGCTTTGTCAGTTGTGGCTTAATGGCTCTCCTGTTAAGTTTGCACAGTACTTTACTACATAATGGCTATTTGTTTCTAATTTCTTAACGTAAAAGCATGTTTAGGAGATGTGCTTTCTGACTTCTCTGTCACTAACACAAATATACGCATTAGTAGCCTTTTCTAAAAGAAGTTATGCTAACACATTAGATATTCTAAAAATACATTTAAGAGCTTTTCTGCATTATTCTAAAATGTGAAGAGCAAGTCAAACTACAGATCTTTTCACCTACATTTCCATTTGGAATATTTTCTGTTTGGTAGCATAGCTTCATTATTTTCATGTCTGGTTTTAACGCTTCAAAATAAATTGCTGTTACAAATTGGAGATTCTGTCCTGCGAAATGCTTAAGCATGTGAGTAACTTTACTGGCTTGAATGGCAAAGCATTTTTGTTACTAATGACATGGGTAGACTGTAGAATTATGTGATTACTTCAGTTGCTCTTTTGTTGTTTTGTTATGAAGTGTTCCTAATGAAGAAAATCCCTTTCAGAAATATATTCCTTGCAAGCTGCTTTGGCATTGCCTGAACCTCCATATCATAGATCAAAACATATTTATTTTTAATAATTTGAGAACTTTAAAAAGAAAAGAGCGTCATTCATACTTCATACTTCTGCACAATTACAGCTGCCAGTTCAGTAATGTTTTTGCTGATCGAGTATTGCTGTGCATCCATCAATGTGATTTTTCAGGAGTTCTACTTTGCAGCATGCTCACACTGTTGCCTGTATGAGAAGATGCTGAAAATCACTTTGTGGAAACCCTCTCTCTATGTAGATACCATCTGCAGTAGCTTGTGAGCCTGTTGTACCTGTTCCACCTGCAGCAGCACCTAGCAGCATGGGGATGGAGCCTCGCTTTCTAGTTGAGGGTCCCAATCTCAGTTTCCTCTTTTAGGCTAAAGTGTCCAAACAGGAACAGCTGGGATCTATCCCTTTAGTTGTGATCTGATCTCATCTCAAAATCCATCTTCTTACCAGTGGATGAACTTGATCAAGGGCCTGGCTGCTCCCAGACTGGGTCTCCAGCCCATAGCCTTCATTTGTCTGTCTTCTGTAGCCACAGCTACACAGCTGTAGCTTGGTTTGCCACATCTATGACAGGTACCAGTGGGGTGGTTTCAGTTGCCCTTAGGGGGCATCAGTAGCTCTTCCCTGAGAGCATATCCTTCCTAGAGATTTTAAATAGCATGGAACTAGCACCAGTGACCCTTTCCCAGGTGCAGGGTTGGCTGCTGTCCCCACTTCCTCTTGGAATATGTTTGCACTATTTTATCTTTGGTTTTAAGGTCTCTACTGCACCAGTCCACCATAAGAAAACAATCAGTAAAAGTAGCTAGTTTGCAAAGTAGCATTTGTTCCTTCTCAGTGATATTTAATTTCGAAAGTGTCACTGAGCACTTCCATCCTAACAATGACGTGTAATCCTAGAGCATTAAAAATAACAGGAATCTGCTGATTTTTAATTGACATAAATGTAGAAACATGCTTGTCTTGTGTGGTATCTTCGAGTGTAGAATGCAGCCGCAGAACATTGTTATTAATAATAAGTGAGCTTGAGAACATGATCTTAACCTTCACATTTGAAGAAATTGAAAAACCCATGACAGATTTGAATATAACAAGGTATTAATGATTCCCTGTCTAACCTCTGAACTACAGGGCACTTAGCTGAGCTATAGAATAATCAATAGGCACTTGAGATAATACCATCACTGTAACTGAACAGGGTGGAATTGGCAAAGACAGATGGTTATTTTGGTTGCACATATTTTTCTTTAGTTTTCTTTAGTTAGTCATTAGTCTGTTATTTTCTCTAAATTTTATGACCAATTTTTAATATATGAATTGCCTAGAAAATTGGTTAAATATCATTGAAAAGACTCGGTGATCTCCCCTAGTGAAATCAAACAATTAAATATGCCCTCTAAACTAATCCCACAAGCAAAATAAATAAAAGGCTGGGTACTGCAGCGTCTACATGCCAGTGCTTTCCCTGGAAAGCAAGAGAATTGAGTCTTTGTGTTGAGAGCATTCCCTGGATTGCCTCGGTGCAGCCTCACTGTGTCCAAATCCGGAGGCTGTTAAATCAAATGCCTCAGTATTTGCTGGAGAGCAAGAGGAGGGAAATTGGAGCCAGGATGGAATTTCCAGACTGTTTAGATCACGGTCAGTCAAAGCAGAGCCCAATACTAAGGGGTTAATTGGTAGTCAGTGCAGACTAGGCAGTACTGGTATCAAATGCTCCAACTTATAAACCTTTTCCAGCAGCTGCATTCTGGACTCTGAGGACTCCCAAAGGGCCTCAGATGTGGCCCATAAAAAGACAGTTTCAGAAATTAAGCCTTGGCTCAGCAAAGGCAGAGATGTGTTTGGTGAGGCTCTTATACAAGAGTTTCCCAACCCAAAGATGCTTTTCCTTTTTAGCAGTTGTTGCAGTTTCACCCTCCAAAAATAGAAACCTTATGCAGCGCAGCAAAGAAGTAGGTAGGAAATACAGTATAGAGGAAGGCGCAAGGCACACTTTAAAGACACTGTTAAAGTTGCCTTCAATCAACCAACATAGCTCATTTTGTCTAGATTGAGCTTCAACCTAGAAGCCTCATCAGAGCATGTTCAGAGTATGCATTGCTAAGCAGAAACTGCATTACCCAAAGAAAACACATGTAAACTGGAGCTGGTTTGAGTCTTCATCCTACCTTGCTGCTTATCCCTCACTTTTGCGTTGAACAGCAGTGGTGTCCACCATGTGTTATGGAAGAGAATTCCCATACCCAGAAAATAGCATGTCTGCCACTGAAATACCTCCGGATGTCATTATGGAGAGATTCCAAACCACCCTGAATTCAGGAACCTTTAGGACTTCAGGACTCCCACTGAAAGGAACTTAAATCAGTGAGAGGTGAAAGTCAGTGGATCTGAGGGAATCAGTTTTACCTCTGTGAATTCTACTCATTAGAAATAGCAAAGCTGCTGCACTTACTGTTGCCAGCAATTCCTTATCAACAGTGCGTCCTAAGGATGCTTGACAGAGGATCCATGCAGATATATAGCTGTTGTTTGCTGCCAGGAGATCATTCTCTGCCCTATTCTGCGGCGTAAATAGGTTTGAAAGGTCAGAATGGAAAGAATTCAGGCTATTTTGCAACTTCTTGGCAGTGTCAGGGAGATTCATTGGCTCTCGTCCTTTGCTGCCTTTTCTGCCCCAAAAGGGCTAGGAAAAGAGATGGTCCTCCAAGAAGGAACTCCAAGGAGATGATGTTTGATGAGCCAGCAGAATGACAGGCATATAGTTTTGGCCTGTTCAGAGATAGAGATTGGCTCTCCTCACCAGTGGTGGTGTCCAGAGAGGTATTTTGTTTTCTAGCTCTTTTCAATTTTAAGAAGTAAATTGAATTGTGAGAAGTAAATTAAAAAGAAGGAACTAGAAGGATGAAGATAATATAAATAAGAAATTGATGATGTATAGAGATTTAGAAATTAAAAAAAAAAGTCAATTGAACAAAATGTCCATTTTTTGAAATGTATTCTTAATAGAAGAAATGGGTAAAATCGTATTAACTGTGTAATTTGGATGTAATTGCTTTACCTTAAGCATGAAGTTAGCATGCTTTTATTTTTCTCTGTTCTCTTTCCAGACAGCTAAGGCTGTTTTCTTAAAAATGTGAGTATCAGAGCTAGATTCCCTGGGACCTTTCTCTTGACTTGGATTCTCAAACAGATTATCAGAAAGCAGCTTCAGGGAACTTCCTTCTCCTGACTTTATATAGTAGAATAGGCCTAGTTTAGAGATGGGATGTTCTTGGCTGTTTTGGAGCAATGCGTTAAGCTGTGTGTGTTATTAGCTTTCTGCGAAAGGAGCAGAACGCTGGACACCCTAGATGCTTTGCTTTATTTGCAGAGTTTCTCGAGCCTTAATGTTTAAGCTTCTCTCTCTCCTAGGGAGACCATTGAGAAGAGACACTCCAGCCATCCTTCGCCAGCACCTATCCATCCAGTAAACTCCCTCGGACATAGTCGTAGCTCAAATGAGCAGATCAGGAGCCATCTGAATCCCGAGGTTCGAGAAAAAGAAAAACCCAAAGAACGAGAGAGGGATCACTCCGAATCTCGGAAGGAAATTAATGTTGAAGAGCACAAGGTGAAGGACAACTATATTTCGGAGAAAGAAGGCCTGAGCCATGAAAGCCGCGTGGTGGAAGAGTCTAAGCAAATGTCCAGGGTTCCTTCACCCTATGCTAGGCCCCCCGTTGTGGAGAGCACCAGGCCTAACAGTACTTCAAACCGTGAGGCTGAGAGGAAGAATGAGCCAGCGTACGATAATCCGAAGAAAAGCAGTGAAGTCAAAGTGAAGGAGGAGCGAAAGGAAGACCATGATGTTCAGCCTGAGGGACCTCAGAGTCATAGGTCATCTGATCAGCCACCACCTATATCTACATCTAACGTGCATCCAAGTCCTTTAGTGTCTATGCCCATGACTGTAGGTGTGACTGGTATACATCACATGAACAGCATCAGTGGCCTGGATAGGACTCGCATGATGACTCCTTTTATGGGAATTAGTCCAATTCCTGGTGGAGAACGATTCCCCTATCCTTCCTTCCACTGGGATCCAATGAGAGATCCTTTAAGAGATCCTTACAGAGAGCTGGATATTCATCGGAGAGACCCCCTGGGCAGAGACTTTTTGCTAAGAAATGACCCCCTTCATCGTCTTTCTACACCGAGGTTATATGAAGCTGACAGGTCGTTCAGGGATCGGGAACCTCACGACTACAATCACCACCATCACCACCACCACCCTCTCTCTGTCGACCCTCGCCGCGAGCACGAGAGGGGCAACCACCTGGACGACAGGGAGCGGTTGCACATGCTCAGAGAGGACTTCGAACACGCACGCCTGCACTCAGTTCACCCTGCCGCCTTGGATGGGCACCTGCCTCACCCAAGCCTGATCACGCCAGGACTTCCGAGCATGCACTACCCCAGAGTCAGTCCCCCGACGGGACACCAAAATGGCATCCTCAATAAAACTCCCCCCACAGCAGCTCTCAGTGCCCCTCCACCTCTTATTTCCACCCTGGGACCTCGGCCTGGGTCTCCCAGGAGGACTACTCCTCTGTCAACAGAAATGAGAGAGAGGCCTCCTTCTCACACCCTCAAGGACATTGAAGCTCGATAAGGAGAGTGAAACTATATCAAAACCATACAAGGAGGGACAGGACATTGTAAATGAACATAATATAAAGACCTTCTTACTAGTCATTGATACAGACTGGGGATGTGACCCACTGTACCATATGTATAGACCTGAGTGCAAAGATTTTGAAATGGCTTTTTTTGTATATTATATGTGGAAATTTTCCAGATCTTTTAGCCAAGTCCATATGTTCCTCGTGTCTCCTACTCTTATTTTATTTCTAGTTTAAAATTTCAGAATTTGAACTGAAGAACAAGACGTTAATCTGAATGATTTGTCTAGAAACAAAACTACCACCAATGACAACCGTACAAAACTCGTTCAGACCAGAAGTGAAGACAATTGTAGATATTTATGTAAAAAGATTGCTTCATGGGTTAATGGTTCATATATGCAAAAAGGGTAAGATGAAAGCTTTACTTTGTACAAATGTAAATAGATAAAATTAAGTAACATAATACATTAATACTTCTTAAACTGTGCTATTTGCAAACTTAATATTGATCAACACAGTCTACTTATGCTGTGTTACATATATTGTTATAGACAGCTAAACCCCTTCAACTATGCAATGAATTTTAAGGCTTTTCACAAAAGCCTTTATAACTCAAAGGAGCCTTTTCAACACACAACATAATTAAAGTCATATTTTCCCTGAACAAGCTCGTCTGTAATAGAAACCTCTTTCTCTTGCTTGTTTTGCCGAAGAAACAACCCATTAGAAGTGTAAGTTTTCTGTCTGAACCCCTGCAGCAAGATGCTGATGTTCCTGTAGCTCATGTATTCCTCAGCACTCATCAGGTTAGCAAACTGTAATCATTAATGCTGTAGTCATGACGTACGGTTTTTCAGTCTTATGAATCTGGGTTATACCGAGTAAGAATCAAATGCTGGATATTTTCCGGAACTTCTGTCACTTAACATGGCCAATTTAGTTTGGGAAGAACATCTTCTTATAGCCATTCATGTCTGTTTTTGTCATTGGTGTGTCATTTTTGTCTGTACACACACTTTCTCTTTATTTTTTTGGTTAAGCAATTTTTAGCTACTTTGAATCAAATCCTACAAGAAAACTAAATCTTTTCTAAATGATGGATATGTTTTCATTATGGATCAGTAGTTTAATTAATGAACTCCAATGCAGATTTCATAATGCAATTTATTGTATTTTGGTTGGTAATAAAGTCTGTGAATAGTTAACAGGTCAGCCTTGTTGTTCCCTAATCATGGAAGACATGAAGTAACATGAAGAACACGATCCTTTTTAAAAATATGCATCGATCTTCTAAAACCTCCGTCTTTTCATAACACACTTTTTTATAATGCGTTAAGTTTCTTGTCTAAATATTTGGAGAGAATATGACTTTATCAGAGAGAATTCAATACCTTGTCTACTGGACTGTAAAATATATGTATGAAATAAAATTAGTTCCATTGGTCTTCTAGTGTATTAAAGTGCTATCTGAAGTTGTTATCCTGTTTTGGCAAAAAAGAAAAAAGAAAAAAGTTAACTACAGACAGTTGTTTCTAATGATCAGAGATCTATTTTAGTAGTCAACTGAAGGTTTAGTTGTGAGCTTCAGATTTTGTGAACTCCAGATGTTGTGCAGTGCTTTTTTTTCTTCTTTCTTTCTTTCTTTTTTTTTTCTAATAACAAAAGGAAAAATACAAAAAAAAAAAAATCAACCCTGAGGAATATGTACACTGGAACCGTAGTGGTAGCTTTCAGTATTGTAAAGAGATTGTTATATACAAACCTTTTTGCTGTTTATCCTGTATGTAATAAAGTCCTTTCTAGATCCTATGTGAAAAGAAAAAGTGAAGCGGCTCTCAATCTTCAGCATGTTTCCTCATCAGCGAAGACTTGTGTAATGTAAATTGTGCCATGTTATTAAAAAATGTGAACTAAACTGCTAGGTGCTTCTTTGTGTGGAGTACCCCATCATTGCTATGGGGGCAAATTCATACTTTTTTCTCCCAAGAGTGGGGTGTTTTTGTTCAGAGGAAATAGCCATTAAAAAAAGGAAATGACAAACTTTTTAAGCCGTCTTCTAAGAATGACTATAATGCCTTTGAAGAAAGGAGCAAAAAGGAGACCAGATCCTTGGCTTGCCCAGATTCTCCAAGATAAATTAACCCGCTGTGTACATGAGCGTTAAGTGGCCAGTTGCTCTCAAGTAGCTCGGTACGGGGCTGTTTGCCCGTTGTGTGAATTGGCGCCGTTCCCTGCAAGCCAATGGCGTTTTACCAGTTTACATGAGCTAAGGATATGGCTCTCAAATACCATGACCAATTCGTACATAACTGCATAATAGACATTGATATCTAGGGTATTCTTTTTAATTTGTGCATAAATATATATATATATTTTTGCAAGTCATTCAGTTTTTCATAGTGCTGCTTTCATGGTGTTCTTTTTTGGGAGGGGAGGAAGGAAAAAAGCTCTTTGATGCATGATTTCCAGAGCTTTTTTAGTTTTTGCTGATGACAAGCTTGTCGCAAGTGCTTGGGACGCTTTACACCAAGTTACTTTGACAGAAGTAACTTGGAGACGCTGAAATTTGCTTTCCTGTGCAAGACATGGAAAGCTTTCTTCTCCCTCAGTCACTTGGTTTGGGGGAGCAATTACATGTATGGAGCCATACAGCGGAGTTGTTTGGATTTGCTTCTCCACCCCTCCTGTATTTCTGTCCAGAGTCTGTTATTCCCAGGTAAATCTAATGAGCATGATAAGTCTCTGGATTCCAACCATGTAGCTCAGACAGAGGATAGCCTTTAAAGATCTTTAAAAAACCAAAAAGTACTTCCAAAGAATGAACCCAACTGGAGGACGCTTGCACAGATAGGGTGCAAGGCTAAAGGTGGAGCAGCTTCTTCCAGGCTCATCTCAGAGCATTTGATGGTGAGTCCTGAGGGTGCTGTCAGGGTCAGCAGGGAAAAGAAAGTTGGTAACTCATTGTACTGATTATGATCCTTGTGCTTCCAGTTGCTCGCTGCAGTCCTGCTGATGGTCCTTAATTCCCAGTCAAGCCAATGAACGCTCGGCTTGATAGTCCCAGAAGACTTTCAGGCATTTGACTCTACTTGAATTAATACAATATAAGTGGCAATGCTCCTTTGAAGAGCTGGGTGTCTGGCCTTCTTTCAAGAGCACTGATACTCCCAAGAACGTGCCTGAAAGATATGACAAGAGATGAAACAAGATATTAATGCTTCTGAACTTCTTTACAGGCATTGCTTTTCAGAAGCTTTGAGAGAGACCTTAGCTTGCAGGTATGGCAAACTTAAATCTTTTTAGCAGGACTTCTTTTCAAGACTTAAGTGATTCGAAAATATAAGATTAAAGAACTCAAGACTACGCAAAACCCAAACCAAATACTAGGCATACAAATGAAATACATCACAGTGGTATATTCTATAGAATATAAGACACCTGAAGCATAGAAAACCCCGAGCTACCATGCGGATGCCATGCACGACCTTAGCTTTGTGTGTCACACATTTCCGTCCCACCTTCCTCCATTCCAGCTTTCTGCTTTGCAGCTTTCATCACCAGCCTGGACAACAAGCAATGCACAAGGTGTAGGAAGTTAGTCTTTGACAGCAATCTCATATCATCTGTTCTCTGATAAAAAGTTTGTTCTCTTCCTCACTTTGTCCATCCTTTCTTGTTTTAACCTTCTATATTGTCTTCTTTTACTAGATGTCTAGCTCTGAACGGTTAATTTACTTTTCTTTTTTTGCTATTTATACTTCACTGCTACTGTAATTTTCCTCTTGCCTTTTTGATAGTCATGCTTTCTTTAATGGCTTATGACAGCTAAATCTATTAATAGTCAGCAATAAACACTAGGAATGATTTTTTCCCTGAGAGCCCTACCTATCTACTGTATATTTTTGTTCCTTTTTTTATTTTTTGCCTGTATGAGCTTGTGAAAACAGAAACTGTAGTCCTTGCTGGGCTGAAAGGCAGCAAAGCAAGCCTGGGGAGGATTTTATGTGAAAGTGTGTTCATTTGCTACAGCTGTGCCTTGTTAAATAACTATTCAGCATGATTCCTGGTGGTTTTTTGATTTTGTTTCTTTTTTGGTTTTTGTTTTTGAACTCTTTAACTACTCCTTCATATGTGCAGGTGAGCTCTGCTGAAAGCTACTGGAGTGAGGTAACAAGCTGAATCTGTTGCATTTACCAAGGAGCTGCTTGGTGTGGTTTTGGCGGAAAAGAAGACTGAGCTGTGGTTTAATCGATGACCAGGGCCTTTGATCCTCCCATGGTGACCCTAGGTAAGAGAATTTGCTTCTTTAGGCTCCCACTGCCATCCCAGGAGACACACCGGTATCTTCAGAAAGCGAGCTGGAGCAGGATCCCAGCTTAAATGATCTGGAATACCTTTTGAAGGCGACTCCTTTATCTATGGAGGGAGATCAGCCTCTAGTTTACATGGGTCTGCCAAATCAATAGAATCAAGTGGTGGACTTACCTTGGCCCTTACTGGTCCTGCGGCCTTTGTTCTGTAACATGGAGATCAGATCTTCCTTCCTTCTTCGGCACAGCAGAGTGCTAATCCTGGCCGCTCTGTTTGTGCCCAGCTTCTCCTGACGCTTTCAGGATATGTTCTCTCTTACACTACGTGTATGTAACGACCCTGACAGGGGCCTGGTCCCCTGCTAGGCCAAGCGAGCTTCTCTCGGTGCTGGTAGAAACAAACATAAAACCCTGTGGTAGTACTAAGAGATCAGAATGAAAACTGAGGGTCTCTTGGACACGTCCCGAGCACTGATTTTTGCAGGCCAGGCCAAATCCTCTTCTCCCTGTCTCGGCCTGCAGGGGTTTGGAGGCTTTGTGGCCATGTACGTGGTGGAAATGCCCAGGTGTTTCCTGGCCACAAAGCCTGTCTCCCACTGCCGCCTCGATGGACGCCTGGGTTTGTGCACGTGGAGAGCCACATGCGTGTAGATGTGAACGTCTTCAGGCCCGCTGTTGGGAGCCGTCCCGCAGGGGTGAGGCTGCACAGAGCGACCGGCGGAGTGAGGCGCCCGATGGGCCGGGGTGTCCTTTTCGCCCGTTCTTCTGGAGACGTTCCTGGAGACTGTGATCTCTGTGTTTGACTTTTCTGCTGCTTTTCCGGTAATAAAAGACTTTAATACACCCTTTGTGTTGCGAATGGGCCGAGAAGCACAGCTGGGAGCACAAAACTGAGAGTCATCGGCACAGCTTTGCGGGGGTGGTGGGCCATGATTTGCTAAAATTATCTCCATGAAGCAGCTGATTTTACTCGGTTATTTATCAAGAGGATAATGAAGTGCCTAAAGTATGGACAAGAGCTGATAAGGCCTGTGGTCATTCTGGCCGTGATTTATTGAGGGCACCTATGCTGTATTTTACAACTGTGACTTGTTTAATCACCGTGATCTCTCCATGTTGAAATGCCATTCGCCGTGTAGCCTTTTCCTTGCTTGGATTTACAATCCGTCGCTCTCCTGTAAAATCTTCCATTTTTAGCCAGTGATACAGTCTTTTCTGTTCCCCATCTAAAAAAAGAATCAAGTAAGGAAAGGACTAAATCAATGGATTAAAAGGAAGTTTGGGCTATCAACTATCCAGTATCACTGTGAGACATCAGCATGCATCTTCTGCTTCACATCTTTAAAGCCCTTAACTAGTTTCCATTGAATTGACTGCACATTTCCTTGGATACTACAGAGGCTCCTTTTGGCATCAAAAGCCTGCAGGTAGACTTTAAAAGTCCAAATAAAAATGCAAATATAAACTTCCATGGATTTTCAGCAGTCCTTGAAGGACCTCCGGCCATTTGAGGCAAATGTGATGTATGTGGAGTTCATTTAAGGAGAAGAAACTCTACAATTAGCACTTTCTCCATGCCCTCCAAAAGGATGGTTTTCTCTGGGTTAATACAAGAGCGTTTGAGAAGTGGTTTTATTTTATGCTGTTGGGAGAGGCTGCCATTCCTCGAAGATACCACAAGAGGGTAGTTAAAGAATCTGAAATACATGTAGCCAAATACCCTGCTGCTTTGTGCAAGGTGAACATAGCCATAAATTACATCAGCTTGATCTTTGAGGAGTGTTCTTGTTCCCCCGCATTAAAGATGGAAATCTCAAAGGTGCCGTGGCAGTTGAGGAGTGACCTTGCTTTAGCTTAATCTATGTGAGCGAGGGGAAGTTACCCTATCCACAATGTTCAACGAGAAGAAGAGGAATCAAAATTTGGGAAGTTAGGAAAGGCTTCAAGCGCGTAGCCTGGCCCCAAGGCACATTGTCAAAAATTTGGCCCACAGTTAACCCTCTCCTACACATAGCCCCATTCTGCTCTGCTTCTGTCATGTCACCCTCCTGTCTCTCAAGAGAGGCCCCTTTCAATGGAGGAGAAGAGGTAGAGTGACATGGTGCCCTCATCTCCTGTTCCTATGTCAAGAATGGGTCCCGCATGACAGTGGCAGGTGCTTGTTCTGGGTATGTACCAGCCAGGAAAGCCTGGCAAATGCCTGCATGGCCCCATAAAGATCAGCATGGACCCATATGAGCTCATACAGCTTGACATGGGCCTCTTTCAGCACGTAGACCTTGACATGGGTCAATATGAGCCTGTAGAGGCTCTCACAAGCCCCTAAGAGTCTGTAGTGCCTGGCACAGCCCCCTACAAGCACATAGAGGCCAAGAGGAGCCTTTGCAAGACTGCAGACTCTGCCACAAGCCTGCATGAGCCCATATCAGCCAGGGACAAGCCCATATGGGCCTGTAAAGGCCAACATGAGCACACAGATGCTAACATGAACCTGTATGAGCCTGCAGAGGCCTATAAGAGTCCATATAACCCCGTAGAACCTGTCATGAGACCACAGGAGCCCACAGAGCCTGGCAGGTGCCCATATGAGGTCATATGAACCCACAGAGGCTGGCATCAACCCATATGACCCCGTAGAGTATGTCATGAGCCTATATGAGGTTGTAGTGGCCTGCACGAACCCCCATCAGCCGATAAAGGCCTGCATGAGCCCATAGGACACTGAAAACTCTGGAAAAAGTCTATATGAGCCCATAGAGCTGGCACAATCCCATATGAACCTGTAGAGACCAGCATAACCACATACAAGCCCGTGAGGGTACCATGAACCTGTACAAGTCTGTAGTGGCCTGCCCAAGCCTGTGCAAGTCCATAGAGCCCAGAATGAGACCCACAGAGCCTAGTATGATCCAGTAGAGTACAGCACAAGCCTGTATAAGCCCATAAAGCTCTTCATGAGACTGTATGAGCCTACAGAGGCCAGCAGACACCCTTCTAAGACTGTAAAAGGGTGAAAGGAGAGCCCTAGGAAATCATCTGGGTCTCCTATGCTTTAACTTGAGCCCTTCAACCTCACTGCCTTTTAATCCCACCTTTGGCCTGGGGTCCCAGAACCCAGAGGGACCCAGGCTAGGTTGGGACAGCCAAGGGCTGGGTTGTTAAAAGACCAGAAGGAAACATAAACACTTTGCATTTGCTTTGTCCCCTGCCAAGGGACACAAGGTACTACGGACATCAAACATGAGGCCAGTTTCGTTGCAGGTACAGCTAGAAGAAGAGCTGCAGAGGGCAGTGTAGGAGAGAGAAAAGGGTCTCTGCGCAGAGTTCCTCCTGCAGGCATGACTCCTCCAGCGGGTTTCACTGTCACGGTGTTGAAAAGAGACTTTTTTTAGACACTAGAGGGAGATACTCTCCCAAAGTTGCAAGACTGTGACAGACGGTTTGTCCTCCCTCAACTCGTCTCTTCCTGTCACTGTGAGAAGTGCTGGAGTGGAATAGCTGATGTCTTACAGAGTGGCTTCTTGAACTGCTCTGTCTTGCCACTTTTTGCTGTATCTTTTAGGGTTATTTTTGGTTTGTTTGTTGCCTCTCTCTTTTTCTCTCCCCAAAATAAACAGTTCCAGCATCTGTGGGGCCTTCCAGGTGCTCTTGCCTCAGGCCACCCTGCAGAGAGGTGGTAGCATGCTGCCCACATACTTCGGCTCCAGGTCTAAGCCAAAAAGGACTATGCTGTGCATTGGATTATACACCCTCAAGGTGCTGCAGTAAGAAAGTTCTAGAACTGAGTTTATTTGGATGATGCTCCAGCTCTAAGATCGTCCATCTAGCCCCTGGTGATAACAGATAAAAGAGGTGGCAGCTAAAGGAGTAAGTGTGACAGGCAACTGTGAGTGCCTTTCCTCTTTCCTTTGTTTATTTATTTATTTATTTATTTGCTCTCTTTTGTCAGCAGAAGCCATAGTGATCTCCTTTCTGTTTCTACCACCACCTCTGACCTGTTGTCTTTTGCATTTCTGGGCCTGAGAGGCCTTCCTAGGTATAAATGCAGTCTAGAAGGATCAGATCGCTCATTTTACCTTCATCTTGACAGCTGTCCCAGGCTGTAGGATCAGAGCCAGGTTTGGCAGCCAGCAGTTGCCTCAGGCGAGACAAGGTGACATCAGTGAGGCAGGCGCCTGACCTTGGCCTCTGCTCTGGGGGACCTGCACGGACTCGCAGTGGCTGCTCAGACAGGTACGGTCACAAGAAAAGGTACTGGAGAAAAAAAGCAGTGCCAGCATTTGCAAACAGGGTTAAAATAAGAACCCTGATTAAAAATCTCGTCATGAAGGGGAAGAAAAGTCCACAATTCCTCTCTTTCTCTTAAATATTCACCATCCATATTCTCTCACTGCTCACATCTTCCTTAATTCCTAATGTTGTTTTCCTTTTGTTTTTAACATCAGATAAGGAAGGGAGGATACTGGGCAACAAAATAAGTGCAATAAGACAAACTAAGTCAATTTTGAGTAGAAAACGTTTTGCAGACACTGTCTTGGTGCATCCTTGCCAGCTGCAGCAGTGTCTCAGGAGGGACGGTCGGACCACGGTGGGCCGTGACAGGGGCCTTTTCTCTCGCCATGCCACCAAGCAGTGGGACCTCAGTCTCAGCACCAGAAGGACGGCATTCTTCACCTTGTCAATAAGCCTTTAAAAGGCTTTTTTTTTTTTTTTTTCCATTTTTTTTTAACTGTAACTTGTGCGCAACTCTGACCCCAGCTGTCAGATCTCCTGGGTGATACCAGGCAATGCTCTTCCTGGAACTATGGGGATACAGCCAAATTATGCCAAATTATGGGTAACAATGGTCTTAATTCGCTTGTTTGGAAAACAACCAAGTATGTGTTGTTCTGCAGCATGTTTCTTCAGATGACTGAAACATCATAAAAATTATATTTCAAAGCAGCAGACTGTAGATCTTGAGTTTTGATTCCTCTTCTGCTGAGGAGTTTAAGGCAAGTTAGACCAAGAATCCGTGTGTCTGTTTCTTCCTTTCCAAAAGGATCCCACTCCCTCATTCCCCCCGAAGAGCTTTTTAGATATATTATTAGAAATTCTATATGAGAGATTTCATTGTAGTTTTTTTTTTCTTATTATATTTGGTAATACCCATTAGCAACACAGTAAGTCTGCTCTGGCAAGTTATTTAGTTTTATCTTTAGGTTGATTTGAATTAAGAGGGATTATATTCAAAGTGGTCATCAGATTTGAAGAATTACTCTTTAATGACTGCAATAGCATTATGTTCTTGCTAAATCTAGACTCCATATTTTTGGAGCCTTGTGAACTTGCACCCTGTCTCTGCAGCTTTGTCTTAGTGAACTTCACTCTGAATGGCCCCAAGGCTGCCTGATAAAATGGAAAACAAGCTCAAATAAACTTAGCATCAGTTGGATTTCTTTCTATTTGAATACTTAGATGAAATTCAGGCAGGTGGATTACTACAGGATCAGAACGGATATTGTTTTTATGCACGTATCATTGCTAGCTACACAAGGTTGAATTTGCCTGTAATTGAGGGCCTGTGTCATGAATGTCCTTGACTTCCACCTCAAAAATACCTTGCATATGATAAATGCCTGCAGCATTTTGGTGTGTGAATTAAGCAGTGTCTTTAGGCTCAACTTGTGAATTCAACTGCAAAATAAAATGACAGTTCTGTAGTATTGAACTTACTAGTATTGGAAGATGACTGACTCTTTAAACTATCATAAGCAGATTAGTCATATTTAAAATGTGTCACTGGGAAAGGGGGAGGAGTCAGTGTTTTGGTTTCCTGTTTTTTATATTATTTGTTTTATTTTATTTAGCTATGAATTATGTGTCTGCTTTTCACTTTAAAAACGCCCCATGTGCTCAAATGAAGGACCACCATAGTCTAAACTCACTGGGAAAGGAAAAATCTGTCTAGCAAATACAAACTGAGGGGAGAGGGTCGTGGACAGGTAAAAAGACCTATGTGATGGTTGACATGAATGTGGATGGTCTGATTTTTTCCTCTAGGATACTAGATATCTTCATTTATTTATTTATTTTATGAGGAAAGATCAATCTGCTGCATTCTCTTCTTTTTGATATATGTCTGTCCTCTGGAAATTCTGGAGCCTCCTTTGAGTAAATTAGCTATTGGCAAATATTAGTTTTGTGGTCAGACAGTTCGGCAGGAATGATCTGTAGGTAGCAGAACATTTGGATACACGCTAAGATGCTTTTGTGATGTGAATTCCTGAAGCTGCAGGCATTTTAAAGACTAACTTATTGCTGATACTTGTGAATCTATTCTGCCCTATAAGGAGCTGGCGATCTCTTCAAAATAACATTAAACTCTCTCTGCTGAGCATCAGAGAAATCCCAGGAGTTCCTAAATTTGCCAGAGGTATGAAAAAGAATTATTAGGAAGACTGTTAGAAAAGCTAGGGCTCAATAACCCATTTGATTCACTTGGCAAGGCTACAGCGTGTTTATTCCAAGTGTGCAATGCAAGGGGAACTGGCTATCAGGCAGTAGCACCAGTTTGGGATTATGGAGCTCTGTATTGTCTTTTCAGTTTCAGCAAACTTGCAGGATTACAGAGCTTACCCAATATGAAAATGAGCCTACTTTTCCATACTCATCCTTGAATATTATAGAGGAGGCCGTGAACAGTGAGAACTCCACCTGTTAGACTTAGGAAAATAACCAACACATGCTCTTTCACGTGGAGAACGAAGCTATCCTGATAACGTCAAAGGACAAGACAGGAAATGGCACTTTGAAGGATTCCACCCCAAAATGAAGCAACAACTCCCAATGCCCTTGTGCAGCCAGGCTCTGCAGTTCCTCTCCTATGGAGAAAGCAAAGAGCTAGGACCCCAGCAGCTTCAGAGAGGAGCATGTGGCCTTCCCCAAATGAGACCTGGAAGCCACGGGCATCCAGAGCAGGCCAAGGTTCTCCTCAGACACAAACTGGATCTTTGCAGGAACCAGACTTTCAGGTTCCCAAAATACTGACACTGTTCATTCTAGAAGAGCCCAAAGCAGTTTCTAGCGACATTATTTTTCCTTTGAAATCTGACCAAAGGCTCGTTTATCTCACTTGGCCTGAGGGATCTGCTAGTTTAAAGGCCAGCTTGGGTAGGTACTAGTTTGTCTGCTCTACCTATGATGTTTTGAAATCCCTACAACCTATGAGGTGAGGTTGTAGACAAATTGATATTGGAAGCTCTGCTTCCATGGAGTTTTCTGGTTTAGGGTCATTGACTTTTCCGTAGGTTTTGCAAATAACTCTCAGCAGCTCTAACTCTGTCTTGTGTATTTTGGTGGTATCCCTCTAAGGTTAACTTTGGTATTCCAAACATTCACGGATTATACTAAGCCCTATTTGCAGCTGAGGTCTTCGTGTGTTTTAATGCCTAAAGACTGCCACAAAACTCCACACATGCAGCAAGTCCTGAACTTGTATGCTTGTCTATGGAGTGTCTTCCACCCCACCACAGGCATAGCCCTGCTACCTCCTTCAGGACATCAGACAACTCGAGAAAGAAGACATGGCAAACGAGAAGGTGAAACCCAGCTTATTGCACCAGGTGCTTCATCTCAGAGCAGCTGCTGCAAGCCATGCTGTAATGACTTCAGCTGTTGCATATGATGCAACCTGGATTTACTTAAGCTTGGATCCAGATCACCTGTGGTAGACTCTATATAAGGCAGGAAAAGCACTTACTGCTCAGGTGTGAGGTGTACACAGACAAGAATGCAATATTACTTAAGGTAATGGCTTTGGAGCAAAAGTTTTTTTCAGTGCTCTCAGTGTTTTCTACTTCTTTCAGATAATAAAGTGGTATTTTAGAAAGCATTTGATAGAAGCTATAAACAAGGCCATGGCCTTACCTGGATTTCTGGGGAGCATCTCTTGTGTGTATGGTTATAGTATGGGAGAAAGCATGTAGGTGTTTGTTCATAGGCAACAGAAGCAGTTATAGATTGGAGAATAAGCAGGGCTGGAGCTCTGACTCCTCTGGTTCTGTGTTCCCAGGCAGTTATCCTAAGTCAGGTAAGGAAACTCAAGAATAAAGTTAGAATTTCATGGAACCATATAAAATAATTCAAGATTTATACTTACCCATTGAAACTGAATTCTTCTCAGTAGCAGGAGGAGTACTTTTATTGCCCGGAAACTTGGTAAGTACTGGGTTCTGCTAAAATCTTATTTGTCTAATGAACAAAATAGTCCCTCTTAACTTAGTATTCTCAAGACTGTTAATATAAGAATCGTGAAGAAAAAAAAGGTAAGAGATGTTTTTATAAACAGAAGAACCCAGTCAAAAGGAAATAGGAGTCTGCATGGAGCTGGTAACAGAGGAAGTGACCTGAGCCTAGGTTTCCCAAATTCATCTTTCCTCCCCACTTTTTCCACTTTTTTTTTTCCCCCTACAAAAAATCCTCTTTTTTTTTTTTCCCCATTGTTAGTAGGCTATTTATTCCTTTATTCCAGAGATTAAGTATCCAGATGAATTGTGAGTTCTGAGAGGCCCTGTTATGGACATGTTAATGCAGCAGTTCTTGTTGAGTGAAGTTAAGCAAGAAGGAGAAGACACTATATATATATATATTTTTAATCTGGTCCCCTCAAACCATGAGTGACTTCTGTTTTGGAGGAATTCATTCTAATGTTATATATGGTCAGTTTGTCCTTTAAACAAAGGACTTGGCTCTTCTGGGTTACAGTGTAGCACTTGTCTACTCTAAATTCACTTAAACTTAACATAATTGCCCTGTATTTTTAATGTTTCTGTGAGCCTACATGTTGCTGTCTCAGCAGTAATGCTGAGAAGTTGAAAGAAGTTAATCGTGCTGAGTAGCTCAAGGCCTTATGGTTTATTATTAAAAATAAAGACAAGTGCTCTGCTATTTTATCTCTAATGTGCAGTTAACATAATTCCTAATCCTCTTAAGAGATCGTGTTCTTCCTCACTTTCCTTTAGCTTCTGCCTTGCTTTCAAGTTGCGTATGAAACTTAAAAGCCAAAATGTTCAGTGTAAGAATATTATAATGTAGTGGTGCATAAGTCAGTTTTCATTTGCTTTAGCTTAAACATTTGGTGAGAAGTTTTCCTAATATTGGAGTGCGTAGCTGGTGTTAACTTCTAGGGGGCTGCTTTCCTGCTCCTCTTGTTCATGATGTAACTGTCCACTGGTTCTTGGTGTCTTATAAATGGATATGAGAGGACTGATGCCATACTAGCTTGATTCTGCTTTAAATGTTGATAACTGCAATACTCCTTTCTCTTTGGCTGGTAGTTCTTAGTCTGGCTGACCCCTCTTTCTCCCTTATTATTTTCATAATTCCTTGCTGGATCTGACTGCTCAGGTATTCACTGAGGACTTGTGGGCTGTGGCGCAAGTTAATAAAGCTGCTTGAAGCAGCTAGTTTTCTGCAGTGGTGATGGCTTCCTTTCTTTGCAGTTTGTGGAAGTTCAGGGGTGTTTAACAGATGAGCTTCACCTGTGTGCTTCTGAAACTGTGGTGTTCTCACTTGTCAAAAGCTTCATCTGTTCTGGGTCTGGGAGCCTGGGGTGCAAGCTCCACCAGTGCATTTTCCAAGCTGCGTGTAGGCATTAGTGTACCATTGAGCTGGAACGTTAATTTTACCAGCCCGTTCCTCTGGGTCTGTTTAATTTTTTTGACTAATTTTAGTCTCCTGAAATCCTCCCGCTTTGCAAATACCACCCCCTCATCCATTTGACTTCATCCATTTGACTAATTAAATAGGATTCATGCACCTACTACACTTATCCTGAAGAATGGATATGATAATACTGATTTCTGTATTTTGCCCTTAACCTCAAACTTTCATTGGCTTCAATGCAGCTTGGTTTCAATGCAGCTTTGTTAAACTCTCCTTCACCCTGGATACCTAATTCCTGTTGTGATATTACATGAGTTCTCAAACCCCTAGAAGCAGAGGTGTTGTGTGGTGCTCCTACCTTTTTTAATAGATGCCTAATGCCAATATAAGGAAACTCGCAAAGCTGCAAGCTTTGGATTTCTAGAAGAGGTTAATCATCTGGCCCCTTAGCTTTGGTGCTTTCAGGAAAGCTAAGCCTGGGCAAGCAAATACTCGAGGTGCTTACCTTTCAGGGCTCAGGCTTCCAGCGCGAGCTCAACATTCAAATTAGCAGGTGAGCTGTGAAAGTCCTTGCTGCAGTGTCCAAAGCATGCAAGTCTTCAGCTTCTGTAGAGTCTGAATGTGCTTGCCAAGAGTATTTCACTGGAATTATCAGTGACTTTTCAGCAGTTACGGCAATGTATGCTGATATTTCCTATAAAAAGCTCTTATTCTTGTAATGGCCAGGCAGATGTGCAAATTCAAGTACATGTGGACTACAGAATTCTCAATTTTGCCCTTCTTTAAACTTGATATATTTTTAATAGTCTTTCCCAGATGCTTTTCCAATAGGCTGAGATTTGTTTCTACTTATCTGCCTTTGCTGGTCTTCATGTGGCTGTGTTGGGCAGGAGTATAGGAGGCTACAGCTACTGCAATTCGAGCCAAAAATTTGGGTAAAGTCAAAGCTCGGTGGAGGAAAGGGGGAGTTGGAGACTGTGCCTCTGAGGAGCAGCTTAATCTCTGGGCTCTGGTAGGTCTCCTGTTTACTCTAAAAATTTGCCATAAAAATAGCTGTTTTGATGCAGAAGGTCACTCAAACTGTTTGGTGCAGGGCAGAGAAGATGTTAGTGAGCAGAGTTTCCCTTCACACAAACATAGCCTACTGGTGTAGGCAGCTTTTTGTTCTGCAGTTGTCAGGGTGGATGAGTATTTTATGTATACCATGGCAGTTGTAAGATGCTTTCTTGGTTTGACAGCTTCTGCATCAGCATACAGGTCTCACTGCACAAATGCATTTCACTTTCAATGTCAACATTTCACTTTTTTGAAATCCAGACTGGTAGCTTAAGCAAGGAGAGGAAAGTCCTCAGGAAGCAATAGGTTATAAAGGTGGGCTGGAAATGCTGTCACAATGCTGCAAGAGGGAAGGAGGGATAGGGGACATGAAAGGTTTTTGTTTGTTTTTGTGGAAATTGAGAAGTCATTGGCTTCAGCTAAAACTGCAACCCTGGGCAGCAAACTTATAGGCTTGGTATTTTCTTTTTATTGTTTTATTTTTCTTTGCATTTGGGGCTTGTGGCTTAGGGCTAAGGGAGGGAGAACAGAACCCTCTGCCTCTTGGGTAAATCCCTAATGCTTGAAGTGGGGAGCGGCGGGGTGCAGGAAGGAAAATGGTTCTCATGTCAGCTGATTGCAAATGTTGCACTCAAGGCAGCTGCATTTGCTGCCAGCATTAAGCTTTGCTGCCTCGTGGATGATCTTGCATGGGGCAGGAGAGCGGTGCCAGCTACTTAAGCTGTGAGGAGGGCTCCTAAGCACACAGGGCAGCTTCTGCTTTATTGAGGCTGTTCCCTTTGCAACAGGAAAGAAAATGAGAATTGGCTACTCTAACTGCTTGAGTATGTTGAAACTTTGCTTGATGTCCCTTATGCGCATTCATCATATTGGTACCTCTTCTCATGGTATAACACTGTATTGTTAACACTCATTTTAATGAGCCAAGTATCAAGGTGCTGCAGTCTCAAAGGGGGGATGACTGTTACTAAAACAGTCATTCTAATTAAAGCCAAGGTTTGTGATGTTTTCCATCTTAGGCTATGGCAGAAGAGAACATATGACTAGTTGGCTTTTGTTATATTTGGGCAGTTGTTGCTACGGATGCAAAAAATGGATGGAATTTCCCCCCTCGTTAGCATCATCTTTGAGGACTAAGGTGTGAGAAAACAGGTCCAGGTCTTGCACCTGTTAGGCTGCAGTCTGCACACCTTTGTGCACAGGTGAAATCCCGCTGTGAGACCGTCTGGATGCTATGGGATGACTCTGAAATTGTGCTGCCTGCTATTCTCTCAACAAAAACCTTGCCTGGGTTTGTGCTTGGTGTTTGGCACTCAGTCTTTCTCTCTCCAATTTTGCTGTGTTTGTTGTCTTTTAATATATTTTCTTCAGAGGTCAGATGAAAATAATGCTGAGAATGAGTGGGGGAGAGAAATATAGCTGGGATAACTGCTAGGATCTGTTCAACCTCAACTATTATTTGACCAAAAACCAAACAAAAGTAATTTCCATCCTTTGGGGCAATTTACCTCTGATGGCAGACTTTTTTATTACTAAATATACAAATGTATTTTCCCCATAAGTGGAGAGAATTAATTACTCCTTTCCCTTGCTCAATGCTAGATGTTGAGTTAATGAACGGCACAGGAGCCGACAGCAGGAGCTCTGGGAGGCCCAGCTCTGAACTGTGGCTAGCTCAGCATCTGTAAGCAACCATCCCCCCAGCCTGGGACTGCCTGCAAGCTTGGGAAAGGTGAGTGTAAGCTAACTTATAAGACTGTGTAAATACTCTGCCTTGCAAAGTGTCAAACCAGCTCTGCACCTGGCCCTGGATGTGCACCTATGTGGGAAGAGAAGCCAGGGAAGAGTTTCTGAGTGGTGGGCACTCATGGTGACTGTTGACATGGTGACTCGCGTTATCAAAGAGGGACATGCCTCTGAAGCAGCATTGCTTTGTTTTGCCTGGGTTGGTTTGAAACCTGGAGCTTGCAAAGGTTTTGTTTCTTGCAGCAGCTGCTTATGCATTTTTGAAGTCTTCCTTGGAAAGCACCTGAGGGGCAGAGGCATCTACTGGTCTAACTTAGCATTGTTCCGTGGGAGTGAAGCATTACTGGATGTTGGAGCAGCAGCAGCAAAGTGGAGACCCTTCTGAGATGCTTAAAAGATGCTTAAGTTACAAAGTACTAACTTTGGAAAATTTGTAAACTCTTTTCAATCCAACTGGAAGAGCTGCAGTGCCATGTGCAGCAGGTTTTTTGCATCTCCTACCTGTAAAAGTGGGTAAAGTTTGTCAAGTCCTGGGAGGTAATTACCATAGACTGTGATCCCAATGTAATGAAGTGTCTTGTGGCTTCAGTTGGGTTGCAGGTTTAAAATGCTTAAATCTAAGAGGAGGAAAATATCCCAGAAACTACTGCTAGCTAAGTAAGGATGAGTCTTCTACATGCAGTTTCTAATATATGCCAATAAGTACAGCGGTATACTGTGCCACTAAGTAAAAACTAACTTAAAACTGTATTTTACAATTTTTCAAATTGAGATCAGGATAAACATAGGGAAAGTGCATGTGCAAAAATAACAGCAAACAAGTGGTCTGTACTAACCAGGCAAATGGAGTAAATGATGATTTGGATGCAGTGCTGTTGCCTGTTGAAATTATCCAGCAATTTAATAAGCTCCAGGAGCATAAATTCCTTCGGGCCCCATCTAGCAGCGCACTCTGCAAATGGATTTAATTGAGTTGTAATGAGGCTAGTTACAGGCAACTGTGTCCCTTGCATGCAGCTTGCAGCAGGATGGGGATCCAAGTTGAGTGTGATGTATATTAGAAGGTTGCTTTAAAAATAAGCAAAGTTCCACCCTCTACATCCCATCACCAGGATGCTGTCTGAGCACCTTACCTAGGCTTTTAATGTTACTGAAGACTTGAAATACTTGTTCCAGCAAGTGAGCAGCTAATGAGGAACTGCTTGAACACAGCCAGCCATGGAAAGTTTAAATATATGCCTATTCTAGTGCTTAAAATATTAATTTCTGAGTTTAAGTGGTATTGTCAAAAGGTGTTTTTTTATTCCCAGTGCTGCTTATACCTTGATGTTTTAAAGAGCAGCAAGTAACTTCAAATGTTTTAGTAGTTAAATTGGCTACAGGTCTAGGTAATCCTGCCCAGGATAACTGCCCTCTGGTTATATGTCATATGAAAGGAGAGTGACCACTAGAATACCCTGAATCTGAAGTAGTGGTGAAAACTTTTGCTCCACCATGAGGTTTTCCTGAGATGCTTCCTCTGGAGATGAGAAGCATGTTTTGGTGAAATGCATGGCTTTATTTCATCACATTTTAGGTGGAAAGTAGGTGACATTTGAAGCTTCTATATTAAGTGCAAATAGAAGTCCCTGAGACTGCTGTGGGCACTGTACATGTCCAATCCAATTTTACTTGCCCTCAGGCTTGTGTATAAATCTCTGCTGAAATATAGTACTATGATTACTGTCTAACTATTTTTAAATAGGTTGAAATGACCTATCAATACTTAATAAATGGAGATAACTGAATATTTTATTCATGGTCTTTGAAAGCTTCAGCTCCTTTTTGGCTATCAATTAGAGTTTACTTTTAAACAGAATTCAGAGTAGTAGTGTTCAATTCACTTATTCTAAATTAGATGGCAGTATGTTTCACTTAATATAAATTGTGTGTGATTACTTACAATCAGTTTAAATCAATAAGTTTGTGATGGATTTTTACCCTGTGCTGTGGTTACCCGGTAATAAATCCCTTGTTTAGTCCAGAAGGCATAGCTTCTTCTGGCAGCTTTCCATGCATTTCAGTAATCAGTATTGGATGGGCATGGTTTTAACAAATCAGCATTTAAGACAAAAGTCCCTGTAGATGATAAACACATTAAAAAATCAATTTAACTCAACCAACCCCAGCTGAAATTAGAAAACTCACTTTGCAAGAATCCTAGAGGCACTCTCTTAGAGGAAGAATTTGTATGTACTGCCAAAGAAGGATTTGGGGTATATTTCTTGTAGTTTGATGGTAGAAGCTTTACCATAACATTGCAAAAATTGTGGAAGAAATGTGCCAGATATTTTCATGTGAGACAGTCAGTCAAGCTGATTTGTCTTGTTCTAAAGTCATGTTCCCTATCAGCAGAAGATGCCACGTATAGAATTAGCCTGGTATTTTCATCATGAATTTTACAGGCACATGGGCCTTGATTATGAGATTCAGTCTCATTATAAAACACAGATGATGGGCTTGGGTTGTTTAGGGAGCTGACAGCAATTGTGGAGTCCCTGGGGCTAGAAGGGTGGTCAAGGGCCACGAGGCAGTATGGGACTCCCCCAGTTCTGGTAAGAGGTAGCAGCTCTTTGGGGCTATTTCTCCTTGGTGGAAGGAAGCACACTGGATTGAGTGTGTTGGTCTATTGTCTCTTCTCTGGTGTGTCAGAGGTGTGTGGCCTGAGCCTCTCCCATACTCCTTTTTCAGAAGCATATTAGTCCCTCAAATTGATTGACTAATTTGCATTTGGGCTAAATACTCCAGTCTTAAGTAGTTTTTCTGATGCCAGGCCTTGCTCTTTAGCACTAGCCTTGATGCTGTTGAAGGGGTATGTGTGTGTGTGTGTGTGTTAATTCATTTGACTCAGCTGAGGTATTAGACCCCTGGTGTTCACAGCATGAGTGACTACTTGTCAACTACATAATTTATAAATTCCTTTCCTCTACTGTGTATCTTAGCCATTAATCTTACTTAATAACATTATTCTATACAGTTCTTTCCTGTTGTCCTTAAGCTTGGAAATAGTTCCAGGGGTGAGATTACAGTAGTTCACCTTTATTTTTTTTTAAGGACAAATACTCATTTGCATACAAAGCTTATCAGTTAACAAACATGAGGGCAAACAATCTAAAATCCTAAACATCTGCAGCTGGTTACTTGCATTCATTGCCTGCACCAGGTTGTGTTTGATGTGCAAAGCTGTTGGCCTGCAAAGAACTGCTTCAAGAGTAGTATGTATTGCCTTCTTGCAAGTGAAGGTTTCACTCAAAATACATCATTTAGCATGAAGTTGGCCTTTCCTTACAACAGCACCTCTCAGTCACTTTGATATAAAATCACTTGTCTTTATTCAGTAGGCAAGACTCTAATTATCTTTTTCCAAATTTTAAAAGATGAGTAGTTTAATGATAACCTGTCGTGGAGAAAGTGCTGTGCTTTAGAAAGCTTGCAGTTGTTTTGATAGCTATCTTGACTACTTTGAGGTGTGTAGTTTTCCATCCTGCATTGTTTGTGTGCATTTGAGAGTCCTGGGCCGTGCACGTTTCATGCAGCTTTTCAAAAACTTCTCATGGCTGATGTCACATTTCAGTAGTACTTACAAACTCTGCATGTATTCTACCATTTATGAATTCTCTAAAAAACAAAAACTAAGCTATGCAAATCAAGGTCTGCTCCATATAGATATAGAAGGTAGAGAGGAGTTCTGCCCAAATTGTCAGCATCTGTTCTCTGGCATGTTACACGAACCAATGCATCTCTTTAGTGTCTTCCTGCTCTAAATTGGGATAGCTCTCTAATCCTTAGGGATGTTTTCCTGTCTAGAAACAGGGATCTGGTAGCCAGATTGAAATGGTCTCTTCCAAGGAATGTTCCTGAAGCAACTGCAGCCAAGACCTGAATTTCTAAGAGCACATTTCAGCTTTTGGGCTGCCCATACCAAAGAAAATGTCTTTCTATTTCAGTCCACCTGCAAATTTGTTTCTTTAGGCAGCTGCCCAGAAGCTTCAATTGAGAAAGCTTCCACTTCTGGACATGTAACAAAAGATTTCATTTTATAAGCTTAAGCACAATGATTAATTACCATGTCAAACCACATAATATGTACCTAGGCTCTAAAGTAGCTTTGTTTCACTGTAGAGAGTAACCTTCAGAAAACTTGTCTTTGGGCTTAAGGCAACTCAGGAGGAGCCAGCAAACCTGCTTTTTTCCAGCTATAAACTGCAGTTTTACTGCAGTGTGTTGAAAAGGTGCAGATTTCTGCATTTGTACTTTTTGGCAGGTGTGGCACAAGGAGGTTCATATCATACCTGCAGTTTGTGTGTGGTGGGGAGTTGGGTGCTTTCACTGGTAGCTGATTCATAAGATCAATTTGCAGTAATCACAACAGCATTTCCCACTCTTGTAGCCTTTGGGGATTCATCCCTTCAGATGCATAACTCCTGGGCTTCTTGATCTGTGTTTTGTTTTAAATCCACTCTTGAGCAATTCCATGGAGATAATTTAGGGAAGAAGTTTGTTGCACTCGCCTATGATCCTGTCGTCTTTGCCTATGGATTCCAAAGCAATTGCAAATGGTAAGTGTTGTGGGTTAAGGACCCTGGGATCTTCTGAAGTTACAGGGCTGAATTGCAACACGAGCCTCCTGTGGCAGTACCTAGGGGTGTGCAGTTACCTCCAGCATATTTACCACATTCAAATGGGACAGATCAAAATAATTTCTGATGAATATTCATCTGGCATGGAGCCATGTTCCTGCTTCTGCTTTGATTTGTATTGCTCAAGACTGGTCATCCCAGTCCTCCATGCTATTTTTCTTGCCTTGTTTTTAGGTACGTATCTGTGTAAGCCCCTACCTGCAAAGAGTTTCACACAACATTGTTAGCAAAATGATTCCCTGCAGCCACCTACGCTGATGCTGAAGCTTCTGGCTCAGCAATCCTCCCTTCCCTAGGAAGGGGTGGTACAGACTGAGCCTGCAACTTGAGTGGTAGCAAGGCAGGCTGCAAAGAGCTGTGTGTATCTTCAAGAACTGTTACTAAGCTTTCCACCAAGGAAGGATATATATGTTGGTGGATGCAGGTCTCGAATGGAGGAACACTTTCCTTTCCCCACCACACCATATGAACCAATGTGGAATAGTAAAGCTCACATCTGTTAGCACATACGGTCACATAAACCTAGTGTTTAGTACTAAAAAGCTGCACATGAGAATTCAGGTTTTTATATCCTCTCCCAGCCTGTGTGCTTTGAGGCACATGAATGCTTCTGGTGTAGGTGCAGTTGAATACCTTGATTTCTTCCACTTGGAAGACTGATTTGTCTGTGCCTCTTCAAGCAGCAAGTCTTTTGGAGGAGCTGTTTGTGTGCTCCTGTATCACTGCCCAAAGTGTTTCATGTCTGGGAGCTGCGCCTGCTCCTATAGGCTTGCCAAATATCTTAGATCTGTACCATGGATACAAGTGAGCTGTATCCCCATGGATGGTTTTGGATTTTAATATCGCAAAACTTCAGGAGGGACTGCAACTTTCCTTAGCCTTTTGGCTCACTAGCCATTTCTGGAGGAATCCCTACCAAAACAGCCTGAACCCTGACAGGTAACAAGGCTGGAATCAGTAAGGAAAAACCTTTTGAGCAGTAACTGTTGTTGTTCTCCTTTCCTTCTAGGAAAAGTCTATGAGTTGATGGGTGCTGAATCTGAAGAGCAGAACATGTCAGCCTGCTTTGCCTCCCCAGCAGAATGGGGAGTGAAGGCTAAGCTGCCTCTTGCTCCTCCAGCTTGCTGCAGGAGTCACAAGCTGTTTGTATGTTGGTGGTCTGGGAATCCAAACACTTTCTCCCGTAGCTGTTTGCTTGATGGGCAGTGTAGGTTTGTGTGAAGTCTGGCTGCCTGAAGAAACTCCTTTCAGAGTAGCTGGAGGTGGTGTTCCCCTGCACACACAGAGGTCTCCACAGGCTGCCCTTTTAATGCTTAACAAGGGATGGCCAGGGAAAGTGAGAGAGAATGGATCAATTTGCTCATAAATAAAAGCCTTGGGTGGTTGGCCAGCTGGGACAATTACAGCTGAACTTGCTGGGTGCATGCTGCTGAGGAGTCAAGGCAGGTGCCTACAGATTTTCCTTTTCTATGCTAAATTCTCTTATCTCCTGAGAAGAGCAGGAGTTTGCTTATTCAGCAGCAGACATTTTCACAAGAGGCTGTCTGCTGAAGAAAATAACTTCCTTTTGCAGCTGTATTTTGCATATTTCTGTATGTAGTTTCTGCAGAAAAACCCCGTTTTCTGTGAAGTACTTTGGTTCCTCTGGCAAGAAAGGACTTGTCAAATGTGCAGTCCTTCAACAAAACAATATTTTTGAAAACTTAGTTTCCTGATCTCTAGAAGGTGCAGATAAATATATTTATTTCCCTGTTCCCTATAGTTGTAGGAAGTAAAGTCAGATGGCAAATCTAGTAGATGAGCCTTGGCTTTAAACAGTCCTTGTTGATTAAAAAGTGAGGTTTTTTTCCTTCTGCCCTCCCCACCTCCTTGCCCTTGACTCCTTTCTAATGAGTAAAGGTTTAGGCAATGACCGGTGCACTGGTAGTGCTATTTTCTGCAATGTATTCTGCACAATTCTTATATTTTCTGCAAGTTACCTGCTTTTTGACCTTTTGTAGCTTGAATACCATTTCTGCCCTCTGACTTCTAAAGAAAGAATTTCTTTATGGCTTCTGCTGAGCTGTGGCTTCATTTCAGTTGCAAACTATTGGTATTCTGCTTAGGTGTTTGAGTTTCTTGACCAGAAGGGAATTCAGAACAGGAATGGAGCTGGTACTTATAAAAGACATTGTAATGCAAACTTGGTGGGTTTGACCTGAAACAATCAGATTTCTTTGTGTAGTCTTAGCTAATCTTATAATTGCCCCCAAATATTCCTCACAATAGTTTTTTTCCTCTGAGAGGTGGCTCTTTAAGCTTGTATTTTATGATATACTCTTTTCTTTGCTGGTGTCAGGGTATGGTACTTGGGGCTTGTGCTGTGCCTCTGGCTAGGTATGCTTCCTGTTGAGCCTTCTGATTCCAGGTTATACATGTCAGATGTATATCGTATAATTCAGATGAATTCCCAGGTACTGCTGCGGCATCACTACGTACCAGCCAATTTGGCTGCAACACGGGAAGAGGAGCAATGATAACTGAGCACATCTGAATCACATAGACACTGCAGTCTGCATCCCATATTCCTCTATGTGGGTTTTGTGGGGTTTTTTGTTTTTGGTTTTGTTTTTTTTTAAGGCAACCAATATATTACTCTGTAGTGTATACTTCTCTAGTGCTTTGAATTCTGCAAGGTTAATTAGAGCTCTCCAGTGATCTATTCCCTTGCCTTCTCGTTCCTGGGAGAGAGTGTTTAGGATCCCTAGGCTTTCATCATGACAATGTGTTAAACTGAGTAGTAGTTTGTTTTGGTCTTGATTTCTTTTCTTTCTGCTTTCCTGATATTTGAACTGGGCTGGTTCCGGTCCATCTTTATAACAAAACCCTTCTGTCTGTCATGAAGGGCTGAAGGGATAATCACTACTTTCTTATTTGAATTCTGAAATTCTTTCAAATCTTACCTTTTCATTTATTTTGTAAAAGTCTTCTCTGGCCTTTTGAGAGATGAGCAAACACAGTTTCAGTATGGCAGTTTATATAAAAGGCTGTAAATGGCTCCCTGTGGTCTTAACACAGAATTTACATAATATTAAATCACGACATTAACAGAGTAACTTCTGACTGCTTAACTACATAACTTTTTTCAAAAGCAGCATCTATGTCTCGTGAGTGTTGCTTGTTAGTAGGAAGGTGCAGGAGACAGGGAGCTTGACCCATGGCCAAGCTGTGGACATGAGGGGCCACCACTTCCTAGCAAGGACTGAGAAGATGAGAATAGCCCCTCTGTTTGCCGCTTCCCTTTCTACACGTTCACCTGAGAATGGCAAGATGTTTTAAGCTCTTTCTATTTCCATCTGTGGCATTTATTTCCGCTCTTTAATGCGGGTAGCCTGTTCTGTTTTGTGTTCTCCAAAGTTGGCTCCGGAGAGTCAACAGCCACTTGGTATTTCATTGTGTGCTTGGAAGGAAAGGTGTGAGCAGATTTATCTTAGAGCTCTGGTTCACCGTTATACTGTCACATAAATCAGAGAGGCGAAATGAGAATGCCATGGAGGAAGGTCTGCTGTGGGATTATACTGCCTTATTACCGAATGTATTGCTCTTGGGAAAGTATGGGGAGCCTTTTCCCTGCTAAAGACTATATAGAGCTTTCAAATAACTCTGACAAGCAATACACTAAAACACACAGTTGTATTTTTTTCCCCCTTATGTTGCTACTGAATAATTTTGCTCTGGGCTTTATGAAATAAGGAGGAAGCTGTAGTTGGTCCAAGGGCTGCCAACTCATCACATAAGTCTGACAGACTAATAAGCTTTCTCATAGCAATGTCTACAAAGCTGATTCAGGTACAACTGCTGTGTTGTTTTTCAGTTCTGGGCCTGCAAGCTCTCCCAGCTGTGCTAGCCATTGCAGAGCAGCCATACCTTCCCTAAAACTTCGATTATTGCAGCGTCTTTTGCAGGGGAATGGCCATAAAACTGTCTTGAGCAGCTGTCTATCCTGCTGCTTAAGGGAAAGACAGATGCAAATTTTTGCAATAATACTCAAAATTTCCTGGTGCGAAGGAGCAAAGGAACTCTGTCCACTGTGTCCTGGGAGCCATGTGGATCCTGTTTAAAAAAGCCAAAACATTTAAAACCTTTTCATTTTTTTTGAGGTGGCGGGAGAGAGAGGCTTGAGGGGAGACAAAGGACTTCAGAACTGGCATTGCTTTGCAGAGGTGACAATATACAGTTTGTGGATGAGGTGTTGTACGTTTAAATAGCAGCCAGGAAGACTATGGCTTTCAAAACAGATAAAGGTATAGTTAGAGACACTGACATAACTTGTTTTTAAGGGTAGTGGAATTTTCTTTGCAGGTAGTTTAAGGTCAGAAGGGGCAAATGTCTTCTGGGAATGGTGGGGGTCAGAGCTGACCGTATCTGAGGCAGGGGCACGGATGAGGCAACCTTCCTGTCCCTTCACAATATTCCAGTACTCACAACTTTGAAAAATATCAGTGACATAAGGAGTCTTCATGGCATGTGTGGGCCTTGACCCTTGGCTCTTTGTTTTCCTCAGAGAGGATTTTGGGCAGTGTCAGTACAGTACATACATCCACTTGTGCTTCAGTAATGAAAGAATCAACTCTGAGTGCAGCCAAGGCCATGGGAAGTCAGCAGCTCTGTTCCCTTCTGGGGACAGGCACTGGGAAAATGTGTCTCGAGCTAAGAGTTTAAGGGACTTGTCCAATTCTTAGTTCATCTGCAGGTTAATGTGGCTAGAATATGGGTTACATCAGTGTGGAAGTGTGTTCAGTGACGTAAGGTAAAAATTTGGAGATGTCTTCCTCCAATTATTGGTGGTTTTTATTTAAGCCTTAATCACCTGCCCACTCAGGATCACTTTCTCTTCCTCATTTCTCTTCATTTACTATGATAGCTGAGACCGACAGATTCAAATATGACAAACTTGAAATACATGATCTTTGTGAGCTGAAGGATTTGACTTTTTTTTGGTTTTCAAATCTCATTTCAGAATATATTGCATTACATGATACGGAACTACCAAACACTTTTTAAAATTTTAAGCTGTTTTTATCTTTTGCTATTTATTTCTTCTATTGTTGTGATAGTTGAGTAGAGTCTATGGAATAGAAAGGTGTAATAGTTTACTGGTACAGTGCCACACTTCCTGATTGTTTTCTTCGCTTCAGGTCAAATGATAACTTACCCAGCTACAGCTATGCAAAAGGAGCTTACGTAAGGAGAATGTAACTCCTAGTGCTGGAATTGGAGCCTGCTGAAAGACTCTTCCTTTGAAAGCATCTCTGCTTCTGCAGAGCCAGCTGTGCTTCTTGGTTTTCTTTTGTAGACAAGAAGAAACCGATCATTGATTTGGAAACCAAGATGAATGGAACGCGTTCTATATTTTTAGGTGCCGCTTCTAACTGCCAGTGCTCGTTTGCTGCTGATGTCAAGTTTTGCAACCCTGGGGGGAGGAGGAGCAAAGGAAGGCAGAGCAAAAAAAAAAAATTAATGGAAGGAAATTTATTCTGTTTCTAGTTGTTTTTTTAAAAAAAAAAAAAAGCTGAAAGAATTGTTGTTCCTGATTGGAAAGGACAGGGGATCTTCCCATGCAAATTACTGGAGCTAATTGACTTGTAGCAGAGCATTTGCTGTGGCTTTCCACAGTGGGGTTGCTAGGAAATGTTGCTAAGCAACTCTTCAATGACTGAACCGACCTTTAAGATAAATATATGTATTTTTTTTCCTGCCCATTCTGATGCTGGAAAGGAAACCACCATTTCTGTCTTGCCTTGGCCTTTCCCTGGGTGGTAGGAGCTGTGTGGAGGTGGTTGAATAGCAGTGTCCCAAAGACCTGGCAGAGCTGCTCTGCAGGCACCACCTTTTAGTATGCAGTGTTTTTTGGGAACTCAATTTCCTCTCTGCGGTGTGAGCAGCCAAAGTAGGCAAATAACAATCTGAATAATTTATCTGATTAATTTTGTGTGTTTTCTTTTTTCTGTTTATTTTGAATAAATCACCAAAGAAACATTCTTGACTAATCTGGCTACATGAGGCAAAAGGAGGACATGAGGTGGTGCTTGTCACAGTTGGACACACAGGATTTTAAATGTTATCATAGCGCTTAGGCCTTTAATAAAATGACTGGTGGCACCGCACAAAGCAACCATTGGGGCCTGTTGGGAATGCTTTCCTCTTACCCGCTGTCTTTGAAGCCAGTCTCTTTGTTCATTATAATATTAAGTGAATCACATTCTTAATTTTGAATGCTTTTGCACATCCAAAATAAGTTGATTTTTTTTTTTCTGTTTTTCCCTTCGGAAGGAGCCATAGGATTAATTCTTTAGCATTGTAATTTAAAAGTAGCTCTAGTTAAAACCAATTGGCAGAAAGCTATAGAGATGTTTTAGGCTTTTTATTGACTGAGGCTGGCACTCTGAGAGGCCAAGCTTTGAGTGCCAGCCATGCAGGGGTCCAGTTGCAATAAAAACCTGAGATGGAGGATAAGGATATTTGCCCACCACCTCTGAACTGCTCCCTACCAACTTGCTCTGCTTCCTGTGTTAAAGCAGCCCGGGAGGATGCTGTGCTGCCTTTTAAAGGCGACAGCTGTGAACACAGTGCATGTGGGAAGAAAGGCTGGAGCATTTGCATCTGGCCTGCTTGATACTTAGCTTCAGCCCTGCCCAAAAATGTTTTGGAAAACCTTTAAAACTTCAGATTTCCTCCTCTTCCCCATGTGTTTCATGCTGCCCCCCACATTCTATGTAGAGAAGATACCTACTCACAATAGCAGTGCGTGTTGCAAAGATACACCCAGCTGATGTGTCTCTTTGATATAAAGCTAGATATCTACCATGATCAAAATTAGTTTGGAAGGAGTTTGAACTGTTGTAAGGCAGATGATATGGATTTTCTAGTGCTTGACTACTGTGCTCCTCACCAAGAAGGACAAATTCTGTATTTTGGCTTGCAAGTTATAGTTTTAGGCTTTCAGCCCATTGACGTCTGAGGGAGAGTGATGGGCTCTTGTTGGTGATCTGTTCCTCTTTGGTTAGGTGTTAGTTATGGTGGGAGATTTTTTCTCTGCTCTGACTTTAGGTAGTTTGGAATGACCCGTCTGAGCACAGTGGTAGGGAGGAGAATGAGACATTTAGAGGAGGAGATGAGTCTTGCAACAAATAGCTTTCCCCTGGTTTCTGAAAAAAATCTGCTTAGGGCATGGTAGGACATGTTCCTACTATGTGTCACAAGTGCTTTCATGATTAGCATGAAATTGAATTTGTGTTAATCAGTCTAAGGCAACAGGGCACAGAACTGACTTGTGCTTCATTTCATTTCCTCCTAGGTCTTCAAGAACACAGACCTTCAATCCAAACTTGGAGGAGAGCCTTTACTCCAATGAAGTGTTCATCTTTGCTACCAAATGGATGATGGGTCACTTCAGGTCCAGTTAAGCAACCCAGGCCTTTAGAGAGGATGTGCCTGGCCTGTTGTCATTCAATTTCATTTTTTTTACCTTCTGCTCTGTGCCATGAAGAGCAACTGGTTATAATTTGGTTGGAATGGAAGCATTAAGACTGCAATAAGGTTTTTAGTTATTTTTAAGACTTTTTTTCCAATAAGCAATTTTTTTCATATAAGAAGGTTGCTACTTTCTGATTATGGAGGGTGGGGGAAGGGGAAAGGAACTGATTCATTTTCTGCAGATATAGACTTCAATTCATTGTTTGACCAGAACACTGGAGATATGTAATACTTTCCAGGGGCTAAAGACTGAAGTTGTTCATGGAAAGTCTGAATTCTGTAAATAAAATCCCAGTGCATGTATAACCATGATGAAATCATGGGTAATAGCTCAGCCTTTCAGAGCTGGTGGGGTTTTTGTTATCTCAACAGATAATGCTAGCCAGGTGTTTAAATATTGAGAATGGATATAAATTGTTAAAAAGACTATGGCAACACAGCTAGTGTGCATTTTTTGGTTTGGATACTCCTTTGCTGCCTAGGCATTATTAGAAAATAGATGTTAGCAGATATTGGCTTCAAAATATTATGTAGACTAAATGCTGCCTGCCTGAATGACTCTTGGACTGCTTTCTTATGGAAGTAGTATGCTGTCATAGGAAATAACTTTTCATTATTAAAAAAGTGGGTTGGGGGAGTTAAGTTAAATAGTTGGCAAACTTAAAAATCTTAAAGTTCTGCCACTTGCCACAGACTAAGCTTTCAGATTTATTTTGCTCTGAGCATTAAATAGTATATGCTTTGCCAGAGCCTAGATTGAGAGCTTCCTCTTCCTCCTTCCTCTGCTCAGCAACTGAGTGCTCTAGTTCTGAGCCTCTCCATGCCACCCAGCAGGGCAAGGGAAGCGCTTACAAACACACACAGCCTTTGCTTTTTCCTTTAGCCTTGTGTCATGTGCAAACTGTGTTCCAACACATGTTTAAAAAAAAAAAAAGAAAAATTGTTCCAAAATTAAAACAAGGGCATGATGAATTTGGTGTGCTTGAGCTGTTTAACCTCTCTTAAACCAACTTCTTTATGATATTAAGAAAGGAATTACTGGGCAATTAAATGCCCAGTTTTTAGACGGGACGTTCAATGAACAATTGCAAGCATACTGCCCCACACCATGTTTTAATATTAGATGATAATATTATCTGCTTCAAAAGTTTTCTAAATGTGGGAAGCTAGAAAAATATCTTTGAGCCTAAAGATGGTATTTAAGGATTCATAAAAATATTGGAAAAATGCTGAATAACTGATTGTGAGAACACTTTGCTTTTAAAAGAAGTCTGATGTGCTAGTCCAAGTACTCATTTTTCCATTTAAAAATCAGACAAGACTTTTGCAGAGTGCTTTAGAGAGGCTTCTGGTTTCAGATGTCTGTGCTGAAGCATATAAAAGATTTGAGTTAAAATGCTGAACCTGATTATGAACCTCCAGCACCAACATCTGCTCAAGAGTAGAACAAAGAAAACAATGGATGTGAACAATGTGAGGGAAAGCATTTTTCTTCTGAATAGGATTTTTTTTGTACTGTAGTCACCACAGTAACATTTGAAAACTTCCTGTAGTAAATTAAATCCTGGCACTTGCATCTGTATCCTCTTATCTACCTCTAGATTGTAAAGAATTCATTGGGCTGTACGAGTGGCTACATTTGCTGCTTAGGACATGCAGGGAAGTTGTTGCGCATCATTCTTGGCACTTGTGTCTCCTCAAAATGCCCCTTCCTGAGTGTTTGCTTTGTGATAGACTTGTTCTGTGTTGTGGTGATAAGCGTGGAGTGGGTGTGTACGCTGGAAGTCAGAAAGTGGGCAGAGCTGGAGAGGATCCCCGGATCTATCTGCTGGTATCTCTGACTCTTACTTACACTGTGCTCTTAAAACATGAACCACTGATTACTGTAATGTGGCTGTTGTGATAAGGCCAGGGCCCGATGATGCTGGGGTTGCTCATAAGCACCAAGGAGCCTCACGGGCAGCCAAATGCGGCGGAGAGGATGGAGGTGTATGGAGGAGATCCTTAATCCCTGTTGGGTCACCCACCTTTGTGTTTGGCTGCAAGTGGGGAGGAATAAAAGGCCTTGGAAAGGGAAGAAATGTTACTGCCTTGTCACCAGCTCATTCCCCCCTAACTTAAGGGAAAGAGGAAGTTTAATGACCCTCCGAACAGGGGTGATTATTTCAATAGTCTGCTGAAGTATGTCAATAATACACAGGGATGGAGCATACCCCATTTGTCATTCTATGTGCTGTTGAAGAGTACCATTGCAAAGATATTCTTGATTATTTCTTCTTCTGTTTGTTTTCTTTGAATTCAATGACCTGTATTTAGAGCGTGTGGAGTAATTTATTGTAGTACATCATGTTCACGTTCCTGTGTCCGTGCAGATAAATATTCTAGAAAGTGTAACAAAGGAAGTGGGACGTTTTTCTTGTCTGCAAGGGGCTCTCCGGTGTCTAGAGAGGATGCTTCATGGGTTAAAAATGAGGGCTTCTTTCTGAAAGATTTGGTTAGTATCTGCCACATAGACTCTGACTTATAAGCACAAAAATCAATCAGTTTAAGATGATACATAGA
Organism: Nothoprocta pentlandii; assembly: GCA_013398315.1. Lineage (NCBI taxonomy): Eukaryota > Metazoa > Chordata > Aves > Tinamiformes > Tinamidae > Nothoprocta > Nothoprocta pentlandii. Next base: position 16,062 of record VZSG01000454.1, on the reverse strand, counting down.
TTAAGGGAAGCTTGGGAGATTATTATATTCTGTCTGAGAACATGTCAAATGAATAGAGCTTGGTATTGCTCATAACAATACATTTCTATCTGTCTTTCTCATAATATATTTGCACAGCAACTTAAGAAAAAAATCTATTGCTTCATTAGTGAAGAGCGTTCTCATGTTTATTGTAATGCTTCAAAATGTCACTTTTGGCTATGGTTAAAGGTACAAATTATGCAGTTGTACTTGTGACTAAAGGCAGCTGAATACATGGCTAATAAAGTCTGTTGTATTAACGAGTCTTCGAGCAAAGCTGCTGTTTAAAAGCCCCACTGCACAAGCAAGCCATGGAAAGACAAGCAAAGGCAAGATACGTCTGGCTGGCAGCTAATGAGGGAAGAGTAGCTCCTTGACTTTATGGACAAGCAGCAGCTTGCTTTGGGGTTATCTGAACTTCTCTTGGCTTATCCTAACTGAGGTTATAAACTCCACATATTTTTGCCCCCAACTGTGAGAAATCACAGGAACAGCCATCTTTTTGTCTTCTTGCCTCCACCTGTGTGTAGTCAAAACAGCATCCATAGAAAACAGTGAAGTAAGGACTGCCCAGAAGGGATTCGATGAAAGCTGGGTGTCCTGGATTATCCTGACCTTGTTCTTACTACCTAACTAAAATATTAATCAGTATCTCCAATTTTGACTTCAATAAGTAAGGGTTTGCATATCTGGGAAACTGCTATTGGGAAAGGAACCTTTTGAACCCTTTAGGACTTGTTTTCCTGTCAAAAACAATAAACAACTTTGGTGTTCACCCACACAGCGTCAGTGGGATTTTTTTTAAATCTGAATTGTTACATAGACCACAAATTATAGTTACTCAAAAAGAAGTTAGTAACCCATCAGCAAAAATTGCATTAAAGGCAACATTATTTCCCATAATGTTAATAAGCCTTTTTTTGGTGTGACTTATTTTTGCAACAATTACTGTATAAAGTCTCATGGAAGATGTATTTGTGTAGTTAATGTAATATACATGTATGCAGTTTTCAATTTTAGTGCCTATTGATTGCTTCATTTTTCATCTGTAGTAGGCTATTCTTATAATTTCCTCTGGGCTTTCAGAAATGGCAGACATCAAGGGAAAATTGTAGTGGTTAGTCCTATGGGAAATGCAAAAAGCCAAATAGAGCAGAGTTTCAGGGAAAGAACTGAGTTCAAGTGCACTTGTGCCATACGAATTTAAACTGCCTTCCACAACCTTTCAGAGATCTGAAAGTATTATTGAAATAATTTTGCTTTTATGTATTTTACAGGGAAAGATGAATTCTAAAGGCAAAGGGAAGCCTTGTACAAGTAAGGGAAGTGAGTGTCCCTCCTGCTCTGTTTGGCAGTTTGCGAGTCCAAAAGGTAAGATCGCTCTTGCTCAGTATCAGCTGCATTGTTTGAAAACTGAAGTACACGCACATGGGGTAGCCTGGGGAACTTGTACCATGACTATGGGCTAGATCCCCACTCAGATTTGCTACCTGAAATGCAGAGGGATCTAAGGCACACTAGTATTAAAATATGAGAGAAGGCAAAAGCATATGTACATGTTAATTTAGAAACAATTATTCTAGTTAAAAAAAAAAAAAAATGCAAATGGTTGCAGGCTAGATCCTGCTAATTAATTGGTTCTTATCTGTTCTCACCTCTTGCTGCTTTCCCGCAGTGGCTCCCTCACAGGGACAGGCTCTGTTTTCAGTTCAGTTAATGCAAAGTTAATTTTGACACCCAGACATGACTTTATCATCACAGCTCTGTGTAAGGTAATTAAATATCTATCTTCCCTATTAATATATCATTAGTGGCACAGTATGTATCTGTTTATAATACAGTCTGAGATAATGTAGTTATACTATATCATGATGACAGTGGTAGCCATAGAGCTTTGCTGTTTCAATGATAACTTCCATTTTTACGGTCACTCCAGACTTTGGCTGGAATTACAGAGGGCAAGAGTGAAGGTAAGACAAAGGACCTGACCCCTGGTCCTTCAAGATCATGCTGCCCTTCAATATTGCTCAACAATATTGAAAATATTGAGCCTGGGTGCAGGTGAGATTGCTCATGGATCAAGGTTTTGTGCAGCTCCAGACAAGCGTTATGTTACCCTAGATCACTAGTACAATCAGTGTTTAGTGGGGAGATAAATGTTAGACTGAATGATTTGTCCAAGTTGTTTCCAGATGGGCCAGAATTTAGATGAAGGAAGCTAGGAAAGAGTAGTCCAATCTGTCAAGATCCAGCTCTGCATCACTTTATTTTTATCAGTCTTGTCACAGAAAACAGTCTCAAATTGGAACTGATAACCTGGTCCACTTGTGATGGCTGCAGTATTTTTTTGTTTTTTGTTTTTTTTTTTTCCAGAGAAACCTATGAATGAGTTATCCTCAGATGCCTAATTAACTGTTTTGGCAGGATTTGCACATCTAATTTTAAACTCTTCTGAAAATCCTGGTAGCTGTGGGATTTCTGCAATGAAGAATTCTGCCAGCACTAAAGAAGGTGTTAGGCCTTTTTCACTTGAGACTTTTTTTAAGTGCCCGTAACAATGTTTTAAAGTGGTGCTTCCCATGAAGAGTAATTTGGAGGTTATACTTAATGCCTGTTCAGAAAGGTCAGCTTCAAAACTCACTTGCAAGATGAAAGATGGGGTCAAAATCAAATATTAAACAAATAGTATAAAAGAGAAGTTCACCTCTCTCTTCTTTGAGTTCCTTTAAAACTCTTGGGTCAGTATTGTCTTGTGCCTGTGACTTTGCGCTCTTTTGCGGCCTGTGCTATAGCCTCTTTCCCTGGCCCTTGAAATTCAAATAGGACTTCCTAACCTGCTAGCTCCCACAGCCTTGAAAATAAAAGAATTTTAGCAGGGGAAATATTCCCACTGAAAAGAAAAATGATAATCTATTATTGTGGCTGTATCTTCCCTGAAAGTGACTTTTCTACCTTGATGTTCTGTTGGCCCTACAGACTGCTTATGACGTGTTTAATAAAGGATTATTAGATCTTAAAAAGAGTTCCCCATAATACTTTTGTCCTGTTTTGTGTTGTGTCTACATTCAGACTGCTAGTGTAGTCTGCGACTATTCCTATCTCTACAACTTTAGCTTCTTGAAGCCTCCCTGTGGTGTCCTTCCAATATCTCTTTGCCACCTTCAAGGATCTTGCTCTTTCTGACTGCACTTTTGACATTCATAGGGAGTTTCTGAAGGTAGTTTAAGTTGTTCCTAATGTCAGGTAAAGGTTCTGGGCTTTTTGGCATTCCAGCATGGATAATGAATGCAGTGCCCTGTGGTCCCTGTGACAAAGCCAATCTGAACCTGATCTGAAGCTGATCCCTGTATGAACAGGAATGAGGACCAGACCTTTGATGTGGGTCAGGGCCAAGTTAAGAATTCCTGGCGTTTCCCTAATTAAACTGTTCAGTGCAAGAGTCATCAACAGTAGAGAAAAAAGAGTCTTGGCATTGTGCCTGGATGTGATATTTGCTTGATATACACTGGAGTATCTGATTTTCCCATTAGAGCTGTGTCTTTTTGCCAGAAAATTTTCTCTAGTCTCCCTCTGTGTATCAAAATCATGGCTGCTGCCAGCAAGAGGCAATTGATGATAAAAATCTGTTGGGTTATTTCTCTGTTTAAGGTCTGGAGAATGTTATTACTGAGCATACGTGCAGGAGTTCATTTGTGTTGAGAACAGGCAGATGGGACAAGCGGCTGTCTAGCTGTTTTTAGTATACGATATCTGCATAACGGTGGTGCAGGAATATAAAGTGACTCCAATTCATAATTTGCTGCTTCCGAAAACCTCTCCTGCCAAGGCACATGTGTGCAAGAGCAAGTGTGTATAAAACCAACCTGTTTTGCATCACTACCTCTTTTAAAATATTTTTCATTGCTGCCTCAGGGAGGTGCCAGCTCCAACTGCACCAGCCCTGCCTAGACTCTTATCTGCTTCCTACCTTTGAGTGAGCTTAAGGAGTTTTATATTTTATAAGTCAATTTGATTTATTTTGGAGTTTAAGTCAGTGTCCCATAGCTGTGTACACATGTCCAATCCTACATTTTTGTTGGCTCTGATAGAAATAAAGAGCGGATTTCTGCTTGGGAGAGGATAAGCTCAGGAGACCTGAGGATGAGAATATTGAATTACTACTCTCTTTATTGCTTGACATAACTTGTTTTGCTTTTCATTCACTTCTTCAGAGGTGGCTACAGCTACAGTAGCAAGTTTGGCTGTGTGCTTCTTCTGAAGCAGCTAAAGATATGAAAACTTTGTATGGCATATGTGTAATCTTGCTAGCCTGTTGTCATGCAGCAGCCTCTTTCCTGAGGGAGCAGGTACTTTCTGTTAAAGGAAAGCAGTTACTTTTACCAAAGGATTAATTTGAAGGACGAACTTAAGTCAATTTATTAGGGTAAAACTGGAGCATTTCAGAGATGAGCTTGAAAGGAAGACTGCAGAAAAAAGCAAGAAGCACAAGATGAAGCAGGCAAGCAGTTTATTCTGAGCTGCTGCTGCTCTCGGAATGCCAAGGCTTTCTTATATATGGAAAGCACTATATGGACAGACTTGGGCAAAAAGCAGAGCAGCGTAGAGATCATCTGTCTCATGGTAATAATAATATCTTGGTTTTTATCTTGCTGTGAATCTAAAAGCACTTAGAAAGGAATTGGTATAATTTTCCCCATTAGTGTGTGGTCAGCTAACAGCCAGGCTGGAAACTGAACTTGAGTGCTGCCTTTTCAGGCTGGTGAGTCACACTAATACCATGGGCTCCTTGCTTGGGAAAGGAGACTTCTGGCTGGCAAGAGGTGAATATGACAATGGCCTGCATGGCTCGGTGTAACTGATGAAAATATTCCCATACTTTTGTGAGGCAAACTTCTGGAGTGCTGCACTGAAACTCTTCTATGATCTGTGCAATAGCATGAGTTACAGGTTATGGATTATTTGAAGGTTAGTGTATCAGAATCTTTTCTCCTGGAATTTCTTCTGCATTGTGCACTTCAGCTTGGGATTTTGAATCAAATCCCCCATGCAGATGAGTGAGCCCCCGCTCATCAGTGGTCTATCAAATAAATCTCTTGAGTTTGAATGAGATTTTGCCTTGGCAGTGTGGAATGGCTGCATAAAGTGCTCTCAGCAGCCTTGCCTGAGCAGCACTTCTGCACAGAAGAACTTTCAGTGATGCAACCACCTATCTGATCACTCATTGCTTTGAAAATGAATGAGCAGTTAACAAAAGATTCTCTCTGCCCCAGCCTTTTCCCTCCTCTGCCTAATGGAGCTAGTTTTAAGTAACTGAATACTATGATGATTACTGAATTTGTCGTGAAGCTGAATTCATTTGAAGGCTGAGCTCTCTGTTTCTTAATGGATGGGGGAGTGTGGAGCTTGGGAAGAGCTTTCTTACATGCTAGTTTATAAACTGAACTTTCACATGAGGAAAAGGACTAGTCGAGTCTTAGCTCTGTTACTCCATTTAAAAGCTGCTTTTTTATGTTTAAACCTCTGCAGAGCAAACCTTCTATATGATACTTGCTATTGCATACAGTATAGATTGGCTTCTAAGTCTGGTAAGAATCATTACCCCTATCCAATCAACTATGGGTCAGCCAGGCATGGTGTTCTTGAAAGGATAAACCTAGCTGGCTCATGTTAGCAGGAACTGACATTTATTTCAGTCTGCTATTGAGTAATAGTTTTTTGAGTGTTGCTCTTGTTGCCAAGTCTACCTTCCAGAATGCTGCTGTCGGGAAGCAGTGATTCTTCATGCTGTTGCTCTTGTGACCATCTCAAACTTAGCCCTTACTTGCCAAGGGCAGAATTGTTTTCTTCATTATCCAGCACAAATGTATCAAATAGATTCCTATGCTAGAATAAACTGAGGAAGCTCTTTCTCTTTGTTCTGGAAAAAGCTGCACTCCAGTTGTGTGATAAGGTAAGTGAGAAGGACTACTCTGGTGCATGTGTGTAGGGTTTGTTTCCATTTTGTTTTTGTTTTTTGTCCTCCTAAAAAGCTGGGGAAAGTACATAAGAATGTAGACTTAGCTCATGAGAATTAGGTAATGGAATGACTCTGGGACCTGTCGGTCAAGATGCAAACCTGGTGAACTCTTGGTGAACTTGCATGTGTGACCTTTTCCCAATGCTCTGTTGTAATTTCACCAAAATGTGACTTGTGCATTGCACAAAGAGAACCAATGTACATGTACAGTGATGGCAAAGAGAAAAAAAAACTAGGGGAAGGGGGGGAAAAATGCCTCTAGATAGAGGGGAGAAAAAAAAACCCTCGTATGCGAAATTCTTTTAAAAGAATTTTTGACTTTGCCTTGAAGATAAAGGACTAATCAGATGCCCTTTGGTGTGACTGAGACCTAAGGAGTACAGGACAATACATGCTGTAAAACAAATATGTATTTTTGTTGGTGTTTCTGTTTCACTCGATTTAGTGAAACTGAGGTCTGCTTGTGTATTATTGAAGTCTATGTGGCATTGACTTTGCGGAGAATGAACTGCAGGTTGACTTAGATATCCTGATGGGTCAAAGATGCCATCTATTTGACAGCTTGCAAGCAATCTTACCATATCTGCCAGTGTGGCTCTGGTCTTGAATGTAAGCAAGAGTTCCTAGCAAGTAAGAGACTTCTGTGGAGAAATAAAGAGAAACTACCAAAGCAGGTTTGCTGTGGGCAAGTGTGTGGAGGACCTCAGCTCAGCGAGAGTGTAAAATAGAAATCTTCTCAGAGAGAGAGAGAGAGAGAGAGAAGCAGTATTGCAATGATTATTGCAAACTCTGGGCTCCCTTCTGTGTAGAGAAAAGCTGCAGGGATGCAGGACAGGCAGGACAATAAAGATATCCTTCTCCCCTCTTGATCTTGCTCTTTGCTTGAAGGCCAATACCTCCAGGAGCTCCTGTGTGTAGAAGTTATGTCAACTCCCAGAGGAACAAAAAACCCTTTACAGTGTATATGTTCATTATACAAAGGACAGCATTAGTTGCTTCAGGCAGAGACCGCATGCAGAGTGCTGCCTGGCTGTGTTGTTCAGCTCACTGGATAGCTACGACTACGATTCTGCTCTACCATACTATAGGAATAACGTGCAAAAAACCTCTTGTGCTCAGTGGCAGGGCCACTGTGTCCAAACTGAATGTGTCGCTTAAGTGAATGCTACTTGACCCACTAGGCTGTGCTTCTATAGACTATTTACAGGATAGCCCCCAAAATAAGTTGCATTCCCATTACTTCATCACTGTGAAGTAACTGTAATTGACGAGATGGTCAGAGAAGTCAAGGAATTAGCAGGATGCCTGGAGGATTTGATTAATGAGGAAAATGGCTAGAAGGTGCTGGGGATGACAGTAGGAAGGGTGGGAAATAATACAGTATAAGCCCTCGAACAGAAATGTGGAGGGGAATTCTTTAAGAATCTAGGGCCTTTGTAAGCACATGGTCCAGGGAGTCCTCTAGGCTTTTGTGCAGTGACCCCAGGCCTCTGAGGGCATGTGGCCCAGGGCTTCTCTGAATTTCTGTGCGGCCTCCCTGGGCTTGTGTGCAACCATGGCCGTGGGGGCCATCACTGTTTTGTGACCTCCCCAGACCTTGGTGCCTTGGGGCTCTATGGCCTTTTGTGTGGCTTCTCTGCACCTCTCTGAACATGTCGCCCCTAGGGACCTCCAGGCTTTCTTGTGGCCTCAACAGGCCTCTATGCCCATGTTGCTGCAGGGGACCTGTGGGCTTTCATGCATTCTCCTCAGGCCTCCATGCGCACATGGCCCCGTGGCCCCATAGCCCCTCCGGGCATTCTAGCAACGTCCACCGGACTTTCTGCACAAGTGTCCCCCGGGACCCTCCGAGTTTTGGGCCTCTGTGCCCAGGCCTCCACATGGCCTTGGGGTTCCTCTGGTATTTTGAGCACCCTCCCCAGTTCTCCTTGCACATGTGGCTCCAGGGGCCCTCCGGGCTTTCAGGCAGTCTCCCAGGGGTCTTGTGATCACATGGCCCTGGGGACCATCCGAAATTTTGTCCGGCATCCCCTGGCCTCCATGTACAGGTTGCTATGGGGACCCTCCAGACACTTGTGTGGCCTCCCTGGGCCTATGTGCACACATGGTCCTGGGGCCCCTCCTCGCGTTTGAGTGGTCTCCCCAGGCCTCTGTGCGCATGTGGCCCCGGGAACCCTCTGAGCTATGGGGCAGTCTCTGTGGGCCTTCGTGCTCACATGGCCCTGGAGGCCCTGTGGGCTTTCATGCGGCCTCCCCAGGTCTTTCATGCACTTGTGGTCTCAGAGATCCTCTGGCTTTCCATGTGGCCTCCCCGAGCCTCTGTGTGTATGTGGGCTTGGGGACCCTCCAGCCATTTGTGTGTCCTCCCTGGGCCTCCATGGGCACGTTGCCTTGGGGGGCCCTGTGGCGTTTTGAGCAGCCTCCTCAGGCTTCCCTGCGCACGTGGCCCAAGGTTCCCTCTGGACTTTTGTGCGACTTTTGTGGGGCTCCGTGTGCATATGTCCACCGGGGCGCTCTGGGCTTTCACGCGGCCTACCTGTGCTTCACTGCGCACAGGGCCTGGGGGGCTTGCTGACCCTTCATGCGACCTCCCAGGGCCTTCGCGCGCACATGGCCTTGGGGGCCCTCTGATCTATTGTACAACTTCCTTGGGCCTCTGTGCACACATGGCCCCAGGGGCCCTCCAGACTTTTGTGTGTCCTCCCCAAGCCCCATGCACCTGTGGCCCGAGGTACCCTCTGACCTCTCATGTGGCATCCTTGAGCCTACGTGCACACATGGCCCTAGTGACCTTTCATGCAGCCTCCCCGAGCTTCATTGTGCATGCGGCCCTGGGGGCCATGTGGGCATTTGTTTAGCCTCTGTGACTCTCCATGCGCATGTGGCCCCAGATTTCTCCCGGTCTTTTGTGCAGCCTCCCCGGGCCTCTGTGTGCATGTGGCCCTGGGGCCCCTCAGAGTTTTTGTACAGCCTCCCTGGGCCTCCATGCACATCTGGCGTCAGGGGCCCTGCTGGCTTTTATGTAGCATCTTATGACCTCTGTGCTCATGTGGCCATGGGGCCCTCTAGGCATTTATGCGGCCTCCCTGGGCCTCCATGCACTCCTGTCCCAGGCTTCCCGCCAGGCTTTTGTGTGGCCTCCCTGGGTCTCCATGTACACATGGCCCTGGTAGCCCTCTGGGCTTTCGTGTGACCTCCCTGGGCCTCCGTGCACACGTGGCCCTGGGGGCCCTCTGGGCTTTCATGCAGCCTGCCCAGGCCTCTGTGTGCATGTGGCCCGGCAGCCCCGCAGACTTTCTTTTGGCCTCCTTGGACTTCGTGCGCATGTATTCCAGGGGCCTTCTTGGCATTCATGTGACCTTCCGAGGCATCTGTGTGCACGTGCTCTGGGGGCTGTTTGTGCATTTGCGATGGCTTCTCGGGCCTCCGGGCGCTTGGTCCCAGGAGCCTTCTGGGCTTTCATGCACTCTTCCCGGGCCTCCGTGCGCATGTGGCGCAGTGGACTTTCATGTGACCTGCCTGGTCCTACCTTGCCCACATGGCCCTGGGGGCCCTCTGGGCGTTCATGCGGCCTCCCTGGGCCTCTGTGCATTCTTTTTTTGGTTAGTGGGTTTTTTTTTTTTGTATGCCAGTCATAGATCTTATGTACATTGCTTAGCTTTCCTGTCAAAGTTGACAAAATAAGCATAAATGAGTCAGTAAATTATCTGGATGTCTGCTCTATGAGTAAGTAATGTATGATGGGGATGCTAATGTAACTGCAGTGAACTGATTGTGTTGCTGACTAATTACCAGTCTCTTATCTGTTAAGTGCGGTGAGCCAGCAGAACTTGGGCAGTTGAGTCTGCTGGAACTCTGATTTCTGCTCAAATTCTGGCTAGGGAAGCAAGATTCTGGAGGAGAGCCCAGTCCAGAAAGAAAAATGGACACAGGCTCTAGGGAAGGAGCACCTGGATTTCTCCACATGTTGGTGCTCATCTCGTTGGAGCTTCACTTTCTCTATTTTTAGCCTATTGTGGTGCAAGTTTGCTTCATATGTATTAGCAGCAGAGAGGTTTTTATCAAGTTGTATCTTGCCAGGGAGACTTGATTCTACTTTCTTGAAGCTTAGCTCTCTGAGGTGTTGAATATTTTGCACTCAATCTCAAAAGACCTGAGCCGTGCTTAAATTCAAGTACATTGATACCAGCTTCCTTAGACTTTACTGGCACTACTTCTACGTGCCAAATTTGAATAAATATGGAAATGAGTTATGGATTGTAGATTTGGGCTCCTGTACTAGCCATAGCATAGCACTGAGCCGCCAAGGCATCTGACAAAGTCTGAAACCCATCAGAATTTTTTTTATTAATGGCGAAAACTCATCATATGTGTGATCAAAACAATTGTACACGTTTAAAATGTTAGCTAATCACACACACACAAAAAAAAAAGAGAAACAGGCTGTTTGTATGCTTCCCTTCAGTGAAATTAGGAAAAGAAAGGCTAGTTGTATTCACTCTTTGGAGGTACTGGTCACAGCTGTAGGCTGAGGCAGAAGCTTGTGCCATGAGCTCACTTTGGAAACCAGAATTAGAAATGGAGCAATGTTGTAAAGATAAGATCTGACCTATGGGTGTGTCACCAAGCTCTTCAAGGAAAGTGGGTTCATAAATGCTCAGTGTTGAATGAGATGGGTCCAATAAGGAGTAATTCTTCAGCAATGGGAGGACTGGAAAGTAATAAATAGGCCACACCATACAAATTGTTGTTCTTGACAAGAAAAATATAGGTATCTAAAACACATGTGCATTGGTGAGTTCAAAAGGATATATTGTGCTTGGGATGATCCAAGATTTTATGCCCACTGGAGCTCTTCCTTTGTTGCGGTGACCTTGTTCTCAAGTTCTCATGTACCTATGGGTACACAAGTTATTTATTTTATTATTATGAAACCAAATGGGTTATTTGGGCTTTCTTGGCTGCTAGCTGTATAGTCTACAATTTTGGGTAGATCTTTAAGCTTTAAATACTCATGAGGCTATCTGAGACTGAGGAACCCTGCAGCTGTGGATGTTGTCTCCCATGATAGCTTCTGGCAACAAAGTCTATTGGGATTAAAAGAAAAATCCCACTGGGACTCAGAGCTCCCACTCACAGCATTTTATGAAAAACAGATAAGTGGCTTTTTTCAGTATTTGACAAAAACTCCCTAGGCACAGGAGAGTTGTCATGGATACTTCCACTCCAGGACGTTGCTATATATCCTGTCCTTCATGACACTTATAAAATCCTCAGCACTTCCAAATCAGCTCTCAGTACTATTAGAGAGTTAAATCAAAGCAGGATATGGTGCACCAGGGCATAGTGAGTGTCGGAGGTTCAAAGAAGTCCCATGTTGATAAGCCAATACTTAAGCCTCATTTGGACACTTAACATGACTAGAGATGAAATTTTGTGATCTAACTAGATTCCTAGCAGGTATACATACACGTGACCTTTTTCTACCTAAAGTGTTTTCTTTTCGCTTGATTGAGTTGAGCTATTTTGGATTCGTGACATTGGTTGATGGATGCAGACATGCAACCTTAGCACTTTTTTGTTTATTTTGGAAGTTGGGGCAAAGACCAGGATGGAAGGTTAGCTTTTTTTTTTTTTTTAATTGTAAGGATGTGGGGAGAATTTTTTGACATGTTAAAAGTTGCAAACCAGAGAGAAAAAGGAGAGCTGAAAATAAGAGCCCTCATTGACCTTCCTTGGCTTTGTAGTAGGTTTATGTTCAGTAGCCTGACAGACTCTATTTTCTGTTACTGCAGAAGACTTGTATACTTTCCTCTAGAATTAGTTTAAATTGGACAGTGCTATCCTAGGAAGAAGCTGGGTGAATGGAGAATGGGTTTGGAAAGGCATCTGCTTTCATGTGTCCTTAAATGTCCTTTCTAGGAACTGACAGCATTGGCACTACCTGGGTTGCTTGTATAAATACTTGTATAAATAGTTTGGTGGTTTGAGTCTTTGATGGGTTACTGAACTTTCTCTTGAACGTCCAGGAGGGCCTGTAAAGCTGCCCTCGTGATAGGGGCACAAGAACCACTTTTTCAAGTGATTATGACAAATCTACACTTCAATGGACCTCCACTCATTAGCTTCAGCCTCAGGTATACCAACCTTTCAAGGAGAATAAATCAAAAATACTCAAAAGTTTTAGATATGCTGAAGGCAACACCCACCTTCTGCATAGCCAAAACATCAAAAGGGAAAAGAGAGCTTAATAATAATGGAGCTTGGGAACTTGAGAAATTATAGAGGTCACTTCATACCCTGCTGGTCCTTGAGCAAAACTGTTTCAAGGCATTTTAGTTCTTTGACCTATTTTGAACATATTTGAAAGCCTCAGCATTTTACCTAAAGCATTTTGAGGAAGATTAAACAGTTTTTTAACATCTGCTGTGTTCAGAATGTGTAGAAAGAGCTATTGGTTTTGGTGGCTTTAAGATGGATGCTTAAATTAAAAAAATTGGAAAAGGTGTTTAAGCATTTTTTGGTTTATGTTTGTGTGTTCTATTACACTCTGAAAATTAGGGGGGACAGGGAATAGCTTGCTCTAATATGATGACTTTCCTTGGAAAGTAAATGCTTGTAAAACAAACCAAGCCACATTAGGGGTCAGTTCACTTGCAGGGTTAAAAAGCAGCATCTCTTTAGCAGCAGGCAGCAGCTCAACATAATGACATAGTATAGAAGCATATCAATACAAATGGAAAAAAAAAAACAAGGAAAATGTAGAGGATAAAAATGTGGAATAACTGGGCTGGAAATATAACTGCTCTTACAGAGTCTTGTGAATGAAGGGCTTTTGATGAATACTGTTCGTTTTTCTTATTTTATATGATGGTATCTTGCTGGAGGCTTTGTGCTAGCCAGGAAAGGTTCTGCTCTTCTGGATGAAGCTGCTCAGCCTGGACAGGCCTCCCAGCACATGGGAATTTGATTTAACAAGTTAACACAATTGCAGCACAAAACAAGGGAATTTATCTGTGTCCAGAGACTGCTTTGTAAGTAGTAAGATCATGGCCCTGGTGCTGGCATGTTAGCAGGAGGCTTGGAGGGCCCTGCATGAAGGAACCTGAACCTGATGGAAAATCCTGATGACATTCCTGGGTCTGTTGTCTAAGATGGATCTTCTGATGGCAGTGGCAGCTTTGCAGTGCAACTTTGGCTCCAATGCCAGTGGCAGCTTCTTGTGCCTGGGAGGCTCTTGTCGCAAACATCAACCAACATCAAGTGTTGGCCCAGAACTGCTCCATTCATAACCCCCAAGGATCATCTCATAGGTCAGAGAAGCGGTGGGCCTTCTAGGGGAGGTGGTGGCATTTGCAGTATAATCCCATGCTGTTGGGATTGAGAATGAGATCCAGCATCACAGTGCTCTAATTGCTTGGCTTTAGCATAAATTCCTGCTCAGGGTGTATAACCTGAAAATACAAATCTCCTGCTGGCATTGCCTTGCAGTGAGAGAGTGGGGAAAACCCATCTGGAAAGAGAAATGTGGATTTTTGAAGTGCAGATTAAGAGCCAGTTGCTGAATCTCTTATCCATCTTTCCTTGGCTTTTAATAAGAGATGGAGCTGAGGCCAGAACTCGGATTTGGCCCAAGGTTTCTGGAATTGCATTTTGCTGTTGCTTGCTCTTCATCTCCTTGCCTTGTGTTAATTGATCAGCACTGGATGGTTCTTCTGTATCCGCATGTCTTCCTTGGAGGATGCCTCTGGGGTTAGGAGGCTGCTTCCTTGTGAGATTACTTGGATGGGGAGTATAAAACTGGAGTAGAGCAGAGCCTGTTTGATGTCCAATGAAAGCATTCTGTAAATTAAGGCAGTGTTTTTTTCCAGACAAGATACATGCATGTCTAATATGCACCTGGGGAGGAGCAGGAGGTAAAGGTTTTTGTGCAGGAAGCAGGAATGTTCTCAAGTGCCACAGACTGGGGGGACGGAGGGTTTCCCATGTCACCCAGATATGACATGGCCTTCAGGTTTGAACATTCTGGGGTCTGCAGCATATCAGCTTTTCATGTCCTTTGTCCCAGGCATAAAAGTCTTAAAACTGAGGCCTTTCTAGCACAGCATATTTGTTTGAATATGCACTACACTCTCAGTAAGGTCATTAGTTGAAGAAATATGTTTTGCTCCCTTAGGAACTGTGCTGCATTGCTAGCTGGTAAATATACAGATACCATCATTTAAAACAAAATCCTTTCCAAATATTTTTCAAATATTTTTTCCAAATGCTTTTTGCAAGCTGCAATGTCTGAAATATTGTTTTGTATTCTAGAAGTCTTGCTCTGGTATCACAGACTTGTATCTTCCAAAAGCTAATATGTGTGACTTAATTTTTTGCAGATAAGAACATTGTACAGTTCTAATGGCAGCTATTGCTAGTATATTCACAGGGAAGAAAAAAATAACTAAAATGCATAAGGTCTGCTCCAGAAAATACAGCATAAAGTCTGCAATAAGAGGACGTTAGTCATGGTGCAACCGACTTCAGGACAGAGGTACAGGAATGTAACCTGCCATTTATAGCCTTAAACTAGTCTCATCTCCACATTTCCACCTCCTGCTTCAGCTGTTAGCTTGAACATCCCAGATGATTTGAATTCTTGTGTCAAGCTGGAGAAGAGCAAAGCTGCCAGATATTTTAATGTAGCTTTGTTTGTCACATGAGGTGTTTGGCTTGGGGAAATGGATTTCACAGCTTCGTCTTGGACAAAAAAAAAAAAAAGCTTGCAGCACAATAAACAAGCTTCAGTTATTTTATGCCTGATCTATCTCTGAACCACCAATGCAAAGTTTTCCTTCCTCCCCAGCTGCAGGTTGGGCACTGGAGGTGGCACCTCCAGCGCTGCAGGCCTTGGGACCTGTTCCCCCTGCATCTCTACTCCCATCTCACAGAGGAGGTGGCTTTTTTACTGGATTCTCTCCTTTACCTTGTTTTTTCTTTTTTTTTCTTTGAATTGTGGATAAAAGACAGGATTTGAACAAATCTTTAAGAACAGCTGCCAAATCCCAATCTTGGAGGAGGGAAAAAGGAGGGCTGACAAGTCTATGAGAAACTGTGGGGCAAGGTAATTCTGTGGCCTGGCTGCTTCCATGGGGTTCTGTGGCCTCGCTGCTTCCCTGCTGCAGCTTTGGGACTGAGCTGGCTTCTCTGTGCTTTGAGGCCTCTTTGCAAACTGCAGGCAAACGCGCTGTTGCAGAAACTCCTGTGCTCACCAACTTCCTGTGATGCTGCCGTGCACTTAGAGCTCGCTAAGCAGCTGTGAAGGAGGAGAAAGCCAAGCATCTTTCTAAGCGTTGTGTTTTTTAGATACCATAAATAATGCAAGATAACTTAAACTTTGCTGGAAAGTATTTGTTTAGTGAAAGCTTTGCCGCCTTGGGCTCTGTCATCTCTGTCCAGTGACATATTTCTTTTTGTGTTTGCTCTGGCTTTCCTTTCCACAGTGGTTCCCAAAGGCAGGCAGTGAATAGCCCTTTACTTAATATACATGTGAATAAAGGGCTTGGTGAATAAACAAGTCCTAAAGCATTTTGGAGGACTTGGCTGTGTCACACTGATGGCCCTGCCCATGTAACACTCCCCTTCCCCCTTCTTGCTTAGTTTAAAGCCCTCCTAACCAGGCTGGCCAGCCTGTTGGCAAAGACACCTGTTGTCATCCTCTTGCTGAGGTGGCTCACATGTTTCCGCACTAGGTGTTGGTGTTCAAACAGAGCCCCATGTTCACAGAGACTAAAGTCCTATTGCCAAGAGTGGTGGTGCAGCCAGTTGTTCACGTGCAATATCTACCTTTTCTTCCTCATATCCATTCCCCTCAGGGGCAGAATAGAGGAGAACAAAGCCTGGACTCCCAGATGCTTGCCTGTCACCCTTAGGGCTCTGAAATCTCACTGGATGTCATTCACTTTTCCCAGGGAGTCATTAGCCCCGATACGGAACAGCAGCAAAGGCCAAGAGTCAGGCATCTGGACAAGGCGTGGCAGTGT
>VZSG01000453.1:663416-679731 GCA_013398315.1 Nothoprocta pentlandii | reverse complement strand
GGGTGACCAGTGTCTGATTCTCAGAGCTCTGGAGAAAAACATCATCCCTGTTATAGTCAGTGGGTGTTGAGGAATTTTATCTAGTGTTTTGCAAATAAATCTTAATGTCATTCCAATGTCACAAATCATGAGAAGTTACTGATGGAGGCATTAAAGTTACCAGATTAAAAATGAAAGATTAAGTGTTATTAAGTGTTATTTTTTAAAAAAAAATACCAGAGCAGAGTTGTGGCTATGGGGGGGGGGGCTTAATTTTAACCCAATGCTGCAGACTTTGCACAAATAACATTTGGGGGCTGCAGACCCGCTGTGGTTCGGTGCCTCTCGCCCTGGTGAATATTGAACCAGCAGCTCCCGACTCCCTTCCCGCTGCCGGAGGATTTCTCTTCTGGAAAACTGCTTGCTTTTCTCTGGGCAGCAGTCAGGAAGATGTGTGTTTATTGCTGAGAACTGTGTTACTCACTTGTTGACATCCTCTTTTAAAATATTTAGGAGCTGGGAGGAAGCCTTTGTTTTTACATTTTTTTCATCTTTATAGGTTTTTTTTTCTTTCTTTCTTAGGATTTATCATGTAATGCTCACATTCAGTACTTCAGACCAAGGTGGCTGGGTTTAAATGTTCCCTCCTGGCTTTGGTGCCTTTCCCCTGCGGGCAGGTGAGGACCCGGCCGTTCCACTCGCTGCTGAGTCAAGTGTTGGCTTTGCAAATGGATGTGAGGTGCTGGGGCTGGAAGGACGAGGTGCGGGGTGCTCCGTGTGACGTGTTCCTCACCCCGAGTCTGCTGCACAGTGACTTTTCGTATCCTTGTGAGCTCCTGCAGGCTCCGTCTCCTCAAAATCCATCCCTTTCCCAGCACTTAAAGGCGCTGAGGTGGGATCCGAACTCTTCTGCTTATGCCCAGTTCTCACCATCTCTTACTTCCAGAAGCAATTAATCTCCAGAACCTTTTTACAAATAGGATCTCCTTTCTTTTCCACCCCACCTTGAGCAGCGATGTCCTCCCACACTGGATGTCAGAGGTGCCAAAGAAGTCTTGGTGGCAGCTTTTCAGTGGGCTCCTGTCAGCTGGTACCAAGGTGTGGGTCCTCAGCAAATGCTCAGGTAGGGGGACAGTCCTTTGTCCCCAAGGATTGTGTACGTTCTTTGGGTCCAGGGCATCATTTTTTCTTGGTTCTGGAAAAATAGAAGTTCCTATAGGATCTTTAAGTCTTGAGGAGTGAAGTGTTTCCTTTCCGCCAACTTCACTGTCCTGTTGGTCCCAGCCTTGGCTCCAGCTTGGCTTCAGCTGCAGCATCACAGCCCAACAGTCCTTCTTCGGGAGACCTTCTGCCTCCCAGGCAGCTGATTCCCTTGTTTTTCTTTCATTCCCATTCCAATCACTGAGAGGAAGCTCAGGTGTCCTATACTTACAGAGAAAGGAGATAGGAGAGTGTTTTTAATTTAGTTAATTATCATTACTCCGCTGAGTGTCAGTAGCTACTCCAGCTTCACCTCCATGATCCCTCTCATTCCCACCTCCATGGGTCCTTCTTGTTACATCTGGATGACTCTGAATGCGTCCAAGATTTACAGCGTCAGGCAGCTCAGCAAGGCCAGTTTCTGTTGGAGAAGGTATGTAAGAGAAATATGCACAATATCCATGTCGGTGAGAACAGCTCTCTCCTGCTAGCAGGGCTGAAATGGAGTTTGCCAACATATTTGGCTGACACCAGTAGCCGTCTGCCCTCCTTGCAGCTGGAGAGACAAACTTGATTTCTGCTTTTATTTACCTGGCACCTTAGTTCTGGCCGTAGATGAAAAGGAGAGGTAGAACCAGCGCAAGGTGATTCACTTGGAGAACAACACGGATTCCTCCTTATTCACAAAAGTCTCCTTATTCATGGAATTTGTTCCTCAGACCTTGATAGCTTGGCGTTTAAGTTACTGAGACTTTCTTACACTTTGGCATTTTGTTAGGATCCTAGGTTTTCTGTTTCTTTGGGAATTGGGAGCGGTTCTAAGTGCTTCCCTAACTCCCGGCGGTTTCCTAGCAATGAGAGCTCCGGCGGAGCCGCAGCCTCTGTGGTTTATGGCAGTGGGTGTACTCCGGGAGGCTAATAACAGCTCAGGCACTAGGGCAAGGTCTTTTGCACATGAATTTGCATTTGTTTGCTGTGAAAACCGATGATAGCGCTGCATTTAACGCTGCATTTAACGGGGATAGGGAGGCAAGGCGGATCCTGCTGCTCATTGAAAAGAAGCAAGGCCTTGCCAGGGTCTCCCTGCACAGGAGGGGTTGCAGAGGACAGTTTGTTTTGCCTCCTGTTTGGCTTTACCAAGGCTTTCTGCCAGGTTGACCAGTTTGTTTAAGCAAACCCGGAGCTGCTTCTGCTTGCCAAGCTCAGCACTGTCACCCAGGGAGCTCAGGGCCTTTCCATGGTGCTCGTGGAAGCATCCAGCAGCCTGGGAGCAGGACACGGAGCCTCGAGTGTCAGCCAGAGCCCGCGCCGCCCCGCGGGAAACGTTCCCAGCGCGGGAAGGCCGGAGCTGCGCCGAGCTGCCCGCTTCAGGAGGCGGGATGAGCTGCCTTCCCCTCAGCTCGCTGGCTTAGTCGAGGGAAAATTCCAGCCTTTTGTGCCGAGCGGTTTCCATTCGATGCTTTTAAAATTCCTTTAGCGCCGGGCGCTGCGTGGAGCAGATGCCTCTCGTTACAGCCTGAGCCGGCAGCAAAAATCTGCAGCCTGTTGTGACACAGGGAGAATAGGAAGTGCCAGGGCTTTTGTGCCAAAGCCCTGGCCTCTTCCAGTATTTTCCCTAATCTCTTATCCCATGCATTTGTGGATGGGAATCTACTGATTTTGCTGCTCCTGAAGACAGCAGAAGCTCACGTGAGGTGTGATGGAGGTATCCCTGGAAGCCCTACCCAAAATACAGCTCTGGTAGCCCGTGCTGCTGCATTTGCTGAGCCCCTCTGCAGGCCCAGCCTCTGGGATTCCGTGTTTTGGTATTTCAGCATGTTAGAGTTATTCTTCCGAGTCTATTTTTGCATCTTCAGATGGAGATAGAGTATAGACAGATCACGTTTTCATGTACATAAGAGGAAAGAATTGGCTAGGCACGTTGCGAAAGCTGAACGAGACATATGACATATTAGACATATTTTCAGGTTGGTGTAGACAGCTAGATTTGTAGCCCGTTGAAATGCAAATTTTGAGATACCCCAGAAAAGCAGCAGCTTTTCCAGAACCAAGAGGCATTTGCAGTCTCTTCTCCTGCCTGTGCTGGTGCTGTACTGGTACGTAATCCATCCTGAGCTTTCTTAGTGTTGCCCTTCCCTGGGCAGCATTAAGGGCATCATTACCTCCCCTTAAATAGAAATAGTCAATTCTGTGCTTTTTCCCTTCAACTTTAATGTGACTGCATCTTTTCGAAGCATAAATTGTAATTATTACTAAGTTAAGCTGCTTCCTGAGGGAAGGTGTAGGTTCCCATTGTAATTAAGTTAAAGTATGGTATAAATTATTTCGTTTTGATGAGTTATCAGTGCATTCTTTTACTGTGCTTCTTGGGGAGCATGCAATTATGATCTTAATACTTTTCATTAACCACTGTGCCAGAATATCCTCACAGGAGACTGGTGGGCAGGAACCTCACGGCATCATTTGCCTTCAGAATTAGTGAAAAGGGGACATGAAAGGGAAAAAAGTGATAGAGCCAGATTTTAAATTTGATGTGATGGCCTGTTGCAAAAAAGCTGCATTTTGTTTTGTTCTGGGCTGTGAGCAGGGCTGTCTACTGAGCAGCACTGAAGTGACCTCAATGTGTCACGTTCGCCTTAGTTGTGGAAGGTCCATGGAATTGTAATGGTTGGGAGGGTTATTGTTAGCCTTGGTGGAAGGCAACAGGTAAAGCCCGTTGCACATCTGTGGGTCTGTCTATTAATTACCCTAGGAAATAGCAGAGAATATATAGAAAACCAGCAAAAAAAGAAATGTAAAAGCTGGAGTTGCCCCTTTCTGTGTTGATGCACTTCTGTCCTTCATAGATTTTGCTAAAACCTGCAAAGGAAACTGCCCAGGAGGGAGCAGGAGGCGGTGGCTGGTGCTGCTCCCAGCGCCGTGGCCGCACGGGATTTACACACTGCACAAGCAGGAATTCCTTTGGGTTTTCCCAGCCTATGGTGGTGGGTAAGGGAGAATACGTGACGTGTCCCACGCAGCGACCCACGCTGCGTCGCCCGCCAGAGGAGGGCTGGTAATTTAAATGCTACGATCAAGTCCCTTAAAACTGACATCCTCTTAAAATACTTTTTGTTTAAGTAAATAAATAGAAGGCATCCTGCTTCCAACGCCTGGTGCCTTGGGAAGAGGGGGATAATGATACGGCACACGCGGGGAGGCGGCTCTGCCCCGTGCGTGGGCGCGATTGCTGGGGCGTTTCGCAGCCTGTGAGGGGAGAGGCTCCTGGAGCTGCACGGGGTGTATCCGCGTGGGCAAAATACCTGCTCCTCAGCCCGGGGTGCTCGGGAGGGATGTGGGGCTGCACGTGCCCAGGACCTGCAGTTTCTGCCGCTGCCCTTTCGGGTTGTCGGCGGGTGGGTATTGAAATGAGAACTGCACCTTGAGGTCCTCCTGGTCCCCTGAAAAGAGACATTAAGGACTATTAAAAACATACATTTTTTAATACACTTTTTTAACATTCACTTTAACATACACTTAACACAAGCATACACTTTTGATTAATACACTGCGTTATAAGCTTTATCAAACTGTAGATGCTGTCTAGAGGGTCTGCTGTAAAATTTGGGTGGTGATACCCGACCGGGGAGAAGGGGAGTTAGGAGCGTGGTGGTGCACTGATGGTGCACTGAGCCTCTGATCAGTGCAAGGACTGAACATGTTTTGTACTTAACCTTTCTTACATATCTAGCACACAAAAATTCTAGTTTTCCTCATAAAAAATGTTTCAATATCAGATTTGTTCGTTTCAACAGCATTCCCAGGCTGTCATTTCTAAACATCTGCTAATAGAGACGTGTTGCTGATCCCTGTTTCATCACCATTAGATATAAAAATGAGATTGGAAGTAATTGAGGGGTTCTGCAGCTGAGCACTGGTGTGTCCCAACAGTCAGAAAGAAGCAGACCCACCTAGTTGTTTATTCCTGTATGGGTGTGTGTTTATAGACAGGGATGTACATGCACAAAATGAAATTTGGAGGGAATTTGTTGTGTCTTGAGCCACAGAGATTCAGCCTTTCTCCATTACAGGGCTGTGTATATATTTTTTAAAACATTCTTTCCATTTTGGCCACTGTGTTTAATATAAACAACAACAATTAAGAACAAAACTTGCAGACCTCTGTTGTTCATGAGGACATGTGTAGGGCTTGTTCCTGTAGTTTGGTAGCTTAGTTCATCCCTGAGGAACTGGAATGGGAAAAACAGTTACAACTTTATTGTAGTTAGATTTGCCTGCATAAATCTCTGCTTTTCCAGATACTATCAGATAAATTATGTTTAAGGGAAAAGGAGACAAAGGAGGTTTATTCTCTTTATTTGGAAGGCTTGATACATTAGAGGAGCATAGATGTGATGTTAAAAGTCAGAAGGATCTGCCCTGAGGCTGCATGGTTAAAAACGAGCTTGCAGACACATCTCAGGTGCAGCATGAACCACTGCAGTTCTGGGATAAACAGCTTCAATAAAACCCCCAAAAGCAAAATGCATCCACAAGGCTGTATCATTCTGACTAATACCAAATATATTCAAAAATATTTCTGCTTTGGGGGAGCTGCATGCAAATAGTGATGGCTTGAGTACTGTGGCCTCTGAATTGCAGTTTGTTCTCCTCTTTAAAGCATGTCATTTAAGACACATTACATGTAAAATGTAAAATACATTATGTTTAAAAGCCCCCATGCCTTAACGTGCTGCTTTGGAAGGGACACAGCTCTTGTGCATTAACTCATGCTTATAAAGAGAGCCAGCAAAAAGTTCTTTTTCCTTAAATTGGTGCCAGAAAAGTAAAATGACAGTCCTAAAATACGAAGAAGTCTTCAAAAACACTGGGGTCTATCATATATGTTTCTTAGTAAATAAAGGGGGGTTGATAGACCTTTGTGAGGATGTAAGAGCTTAAGTATTTTATCTGATCGACTTGCTGATTTTTGTTGTGAAAAGAAGAGACATAGATACTCTTTAAATGTTCTGCTTGACACATCTCTTAGCTCTTTCATCTCTGGGGAAAAAAGAAATTTCAGCTTTTCAGCTGAGAAATTATATAGTCTCCTGATGCTGCAGAATTTCTGGTCTGCCATACTGTTTTTTTTTCTTACGTCTTGCTCTATGCATTCAGTGAAGCACTAAAATGAGATTATTGTTTGCATGGACATTCTTTGATTTGTTAAACTGTTGTTCCAAGATTTATCCCACTCTGCAGGAAAATGAATAATTTCTAGTAGATTTTCAGATTGGATTTTCATAATCCAATTCACGTAGTTACAACTTGCAAAGCTTTGGAGTTTTAGTGAGTTTTTTTGCTGCCAGTCTCCTCCAACTGAGTCAAAACTGAGCCTTTTTCCCCCTCTTGTAGTATTTGTTTGTGTCTTTTGTGCTGCCTTAGTTGCTAAATAATCCTTTTGTGGTCAGAGTCCATTTCTAGCCCTAGCTTTGCAATTTGGAAGGATCCTGCCAGATACTTGGTAAACGATGATCTGCCAAGAAAAATTTGTAGGAGAATGAGCAATATCTACTTGGAGGCAAATATTTTGGGGGGTTTTGAGTGTGTGTACGTGTTTTAAAGCAACGGCTGTTAAGATGTGCCCTGATCTTTGCTTTCTTACTGCTGCTCTCCTTAGGTCTCTGCCCTTCCATGGGCATTGCTAGGAGCAAGAATTAAGCTTATTTCACCGGCTGCTGGTGCCTGTAGCAGACCCATGAAGCCCCTTGTGCCTCTGCGGATCCTCAGCGTGCTTCTCCGTGCTTGATTAAAAGCAGTTGGCCTCCCATCATTAATGAGCTTCTCGTCCCTCGTCGCTTGAGTTAATTGGCCTTGAGTGCGCAAGTGTCTGAAGCGCCCGGGTGAGAGGCAGGTTCCACCTCCCGGTTCCCTCCACGGCAGCAGATGCCCTATCTAAATGTCACTAACTGCCCATAGAAGTAAATACATTTAGGCCTTATTTGCATTAAAGCTGTGCTTAGGAGCACCCGTAACAGCTCTCCCCATGCTGAGTTTCAGGTTGTAGCATGACATTTATTAAGCACTGGGACTTTGGTCCCTCACCCTTTATTTGGGGGGATGTTTGCCTCTTGGGCAAGGCAAAAGTGCTAATCCTGTAAATGTGGAAGTAGGAGGGACAGCTGTGAAGGGCAACTTCTGCTTTGCCTTTGCACGGGTCGTTCACCAGCTGGTGGGGGTCTCTATGTATCTCAGCACGGATCATTCACCCGGTTGGACATCTCTGTTGGCAGAGGATCAATATTTAGCTCTGATGAATATTGGGCTGCAGCAGCCCGTGCCGTTGCTCTTCCGCCATGAACTAGCAGTTCAGAAACACACACTTAAAAAAAGAAAAACCGGCCCGTGAATCTCCAGTTGTGGCTTTCCTGGAACGCAGCAATGGTGACAGTTGCGGGACGGTCCCTTTGCAGCGCGCGGCGTCTATAGGGGCTGTGTCAGGCGCTGCTTTCTGCAGGGCTCTGTGCGCGGCGCTGGAAAAGCGCCTGGCACCGCGCGCCCACCCAGCTGCACGGCGGGCAGCGGAGCCAACAGCCACCCCGGAGCCGTGCGGGATGATCCGCGTGGATCGTTGCTCCACGTTGCTCCTAAGCTGGCCTCTTCTCTTTGTGCTTCTAAATGTTTGATATATTCACAGAGCTCCCTGCGTGATGGAAAAGAATAACCCGCTGAGCATCCGTCGTGGAGACGCTCCGAGTGCCGGCGCGAGGGCTTCGTTCCAGCCTGTCCTCTGGGTTCTCTCGGTGGATGTTGGGCTGGTTTTCTTGGGTTGGCTTTATAATAAAAGCAAATCAAGCCCGAGCTTTAGCTGCGGAGTGATGGCAGCCCCGCGGCTGCAGTGCGTGTGTCTGGGTGGGCGCTGGCGTCGGGCGAGCGGAGGCAGAGAGGCCTGGGCCCTGTGCAGGTGGGGCTCTGGAGCGGGGCTCCGTGTCCGGGATTGCCCTTAGCTGCACATTTCCCAGGAGGTTTTTGTTTTGTTCTGTTTCTAAAAGGGCTTTCAGAAAGTATTTGCTTTCGCAGAAGTGCTCTCCTAGTGCTCTGCGGGGTTGCATGAGGTTGAAGTATCTCTTTTCTGTGAAGTACAGCACCTCAAAACTCATGCAGAGGGGATCGGTTTATGCTCCTCTTAGGCTGGGTTTGTGCATACGTGTGTGCATTGCCCCCAAAACACCCAAACAAGCAATGAAGCCTCCAAAACTTGGTAGAGACAAGGAGTCCATTGCGGCAGTTTCTGGTTATTTTTAGTTTCTATATTACTGTATTTCTGTTATTTCTGGTTTCTATTGGCAGTAGTCCACGTCCTCCCCATGACGTGTTGTGTCTGTGTTTGGGGACGTGGTGGGAAGCTCCGTGCAGGGGGTTGTCGCGGGGTCAGCTTCATGGAGCTTCATCCGTGCGGGTCTAAGAGCCGTAAGGCACCGAGCAGGGCCTGCCGTGTCTGGGGTCATCACAGAGTCATGGAGCAGGGTAGGGGTTGTGCAGTGAGAGAGGTCAGAAACCAGACCGGGCAGGGTCAGCTGCATTTTGAAGGTATCTGCAGGAACTGAGGAGGCATCAGGCCCTGGGTTTGACTGGGACATCGTGGTCACCACGTGCAGCCTGGCAAGGAAGGGGTAAGATGGAAACGTGTCTTTGGAGCTGCAGTTAGGACTAGGTGAAAGGAAGACCCTGTTGAACAGGTGGGTCTTCTGGGAACTGGAGTGTTGATGCAAGGTCAGAAATCAGACAGAGGTGAGGAGAGGGTGGCACCGTGGAAACTGAAAATACTGATTTGGAGGTTGTGAGAGTGATGCTGGTGCCTGACTCTTCCCCTTCCCTTCCTTGTTGTGAAGGAGAAGGTGGCTGGATGAGGAAATGCAGCACGTAGGTGGTTGCACTTCAGAAGGTCGAGAGTTCTGCTTCTGTCCATCTTTACGCAGTTTGGCCCTGTGGATCCTGCAGTGATCGTGCCTGTGATCCTTCCTCAAAGTGCATACAGCAGAAATGCATAACTGTTCCCCAAGCCAGTCCTTTTGTTTTCTCTGCATTATTTCTGGCTGTTTCTGGTTATTTTTGGGTGTCTGTGCATTGCCCCCAAAGGCACCGAGCAAGGCCTGCCATGTCCAGGGGACATCACAGAGTCACTGTGGTTGGAAAAGACCTTCAAGGTCATCGAGTCCAACCATAGACCCATCACCACCATCCCTACTCAGTGTTGTGCTGATGTTTGTTTGTCTTTGTGGATGTGATAACGTGTGGATGTGGATTCTCTATATGCACTTAAATCAATAACAGGCCAAGGGACACAAAAGAGCAGCAGCAGTTGAAGCAGTTTGTTCGGTAATTGGCAGCTCTGCATTACTGGCATTCAGGCGCTTTAAAGTCCTACCCTGGTCTCTGGATGGTTTGAGCTAATTTAGAGGTAAGAAAATGCTGAGGAAGTTTCAGGGAACCAAAAGAAGACAAATATTTTGTCCTTAGAAAATTTTTAAAATGTCACTAAAATGACTTGGAAAAACTGTAGTTTCTTTAGCTTAACTTCAACTTTTTTTTTTTTTCTCCAGCAGAGAAGTATATCACAAACAAATAGGAAGACCGTAAATGAATCAGGGAGGTTAGGGGTAACTTAGATTTTGTCACGTTTGCAGAGATATTTGAGGCTGGGGCCGTTGCTGAGGGCGGCCCGCGAGCGAGCGCGGCGGAAAGGAGAGATCCTCCCCGGGCAGTTTGCAAACCTCGCCCCATCCTGGGGCAACCGGTTTCTGCCCGTAGCTGCCTTAATGATTTTAATGATTGGCGAGTCAGCAGCGATCCATCACTGAGGGATTTGTTACGTGGCGGAAGGTTGTGGAGGATAAAGGGGTGAGGAGCTGGGTGTCAGCGAAGGGAGATGTGGTGCTGCGGTATCAAAGGGAAAAGCCGCGGGTCTTGGGCAGGGGCTCCGGAACTGGCTCCGTTCAGGCCACGAGTGTCAACCTGGTGGAATCATAGAATCACAGAATGCTTAAGGTTGGAAGGGACCTCAGAGGTCATCTAGTCCAACCCCCAAATGGAGATCTCCCCATTCTAGCAGCTGAGAAGCGAAGCCCTCCGTGTTCAGCCACAAGTTGCCTGCGGAAACGTGGCGCAATCCCGGCGTGTGGAGCCATCCCGGCGTGCGGGAGCGTGGAGCCATCCCGGCGTGCGGGAGCGTGGAGCCATCCCGGCGTGTGGAGCGTGGAGCCATCCCGGCGTGTGGAGCGTGGAGCCATCCCGGTGTGCGGGAGCGTGGAGCCATCCCGGTGTGTGGGAGCGTGGAGCCATCCCGGTGTGTGGGAGCGTGGAGCCATCCCGGCGTGCGGAGCGTGGAGCCATCCCGGCGTGCGGCAGGGCTGGCTCTGGGGCAGCCCTCTGGCCCGCTGGGCGCGCGGGCCGGTGCCGCTGCCTGCCCGTGTTCCTTCTGGCCTGAGGCTTCAAGTCCTGGCCAGGCTGCCCGAGCGCTGCCGACTTTGGCCGACTGCAGCGTAACAGCAGCGGCGGTTGCTGCTTGGATGGAAAGGGAGTATCAGGGAGGAATATAATCCCTTTGTGTGTGTGTGTATTTCAGAAATGAGGCTGAGCTCCTGGAAACAGAGCTATCTCTCTGCTTTATCTAGACAGCTGAGCTGCTGCTGGATAGAAAACGGGTCACGGAGCTTCCCTGGCTCCAGCTGGAGACTCGTCTTGCTCCCCTGTGGAGCCCTGTATTTCACGGTGGTATTACTGGGCGGGACAGATCCTAATCCCTCGTTCGTGCTGGGATACCCACTCCTACTGGCTGCTGGAGAATGCAGGTGCCTTTGCTGGTGTCTCAGAAGCCTCCCCCTCCAGAAGGTACTTTCAGAAGTGGTGAAGGTTTCCTTTGCGGTTAGCAGATAACGCTGCTGCTGTGTCACTGATTTGCTGTGTTTGCCGCCGTTGTTCGGCGCGGCGCCGTCGCTCAGCTCCTCTTTGTCCCCGTTCGGGCTCTCCTCGAGCACATGTGGAGCTTGTGTTTGACAGGGTTGCTCGGTCCTTCCCCCGCTGGGAACCGGCCTCGTGTGGAAGCCTCACTAAGTTTCAGCCACGTTGAGGGGCTCCCCTTCCAAGGTCTCACTCTACCTGCTGTTAAATTAGAACTTCTCCGTCTTATATAACAGGAAAGTGTTTCATTCTGTAGTGCCTTCCTTCATTTCAGTCCACAGGGAGAAATTCACTGTGCATTCTCATCCTAAATGCTTGCCCACATCTAGTTCACAAGTCCAGTCTAAGCCAGGTTTCCTATCTCTCTTCACCAGTTCTTGTGTGCTCAGAGGACTCTGCCTGTTTGTTAGGGTAAGAATAAGGTTGGGATTAGACTCTTGTTCCTTTTGGATGCCTGGCGGAAAGGGAATGCCACAGTGCCTAATTGGCTTAGGTTGTGTGTCAAAAATGATAAAGCTTAGCCGTGGTGATGGTGCCCGGGTCATTTAGAGCTCGTTTTACTAGAGTTAACAACATTAATGAAATCCCCTCTTAAAAACTTTCTATATCTGGCGCTGCTGTAACGGCTTCCCCCGCATATCCGTCCTCCCCGCCGAGGGAGCGGGATGGCGAGACCCGTGCGAGGCGCCTCGGGGGAGCTCGGTTGTTGGCGGGGGGCTCCCGGGGCCCCCAGGCGCTGCCTCTGCAGCCGCTTTCCCTCATGCCCGCGTCCCGCTCGCGCTCCGGCAGCGCTCGGCGCCGCAGGCAGCGACGGCTCCGCTTCAGCAACCGCAGAGCTGCCTGTCTGAGCTGCATAAAGAGCAGCCGGGAGCACTTGGGAGCTCCAGCGAGGCCAGCGTGGTGCAAACAGCAGCTAATCTGCACCCAGGCTGCGCTCATTAATTGCACCGGGCTGTGTTTGTGACGTGTGCCATCAGCACAGCCCCTTTCCCAGCTTGTAGGAGCGCGTGAGATGATGCCTTTGCAGTGATTAAATTTACCTCTTTTCTTACCTCTTTTCTTTCAGGCTAGAAATCTTCACACGGGAGAGCTGGCTGCTGTAAAAATAATCAAGCTAGAGCCTGGTGAGTTCTGCATCCTTTCCCTGCACGGTTGGGTTGTGCGTTTGCTGTCATGAAACACTTGCAAATTTTCTGTATGTTTATTTTCACAAGATTACAAAGTCCCACACAGTGTAAGCGTTATCTGCTGCATCTCCAGCTGTTCGACACAGGAAGCGCTGCAGGATGTACCGTGACTTTGGGTTATGTCCTGCTTGCTGTTTCCGTGTTCATTCTTGCCTGCCTTGCTTCATACAGCAACCACAATGACAGGGGCTGTTAGGACGAAGGTTCAACATGTACCTTCTGTCCTTGAAGTAAGCTGGCTTTGTCCCCGAGGTGAAGGGGACCGTGCTGAGCTGAAGCCTCATCTGGGTCCTGTGCGAGAGCTGCAAAGTGGCCCCGAATGGCAACAAGGAGAGGAGCTTCTTAAGTCCTCAGCAATACCGCTGTCCCACCTGAGCATCTCCTCTTGTGCAAGGAAATAATCTCCCGTCACGTGTTCCCTGGAATACCTGTCAAATCGAATCCCTCCTTGGCGTAATCCTCTTCCGTGTCTCTTCACCCTGTTAGGCTCCCCGGAGTTGTCGTTTGCCTGCCCGCCGGGGCCGTGTCCGTTCAGGATGCGGCCCTGGAGGAGGCCCTGGCTCTGGGCTTGCTCAATGCCCACGTAGCAGCACCCACACTCTGGGACCCAAGCCAGAGACATTGCTGCTTAGTTGGCATAGGGAGCTGCAGAGCGGTGGGATTTATGGAGTCACGGGGGTCTAACTTACGTGACCGGAGTGCTACGGGGAATTAGTTGAGGCTCATAAAGGGGAAAAATGAGCGGAGATGAGCAAAGACACATGGCTGTGGGAGAAGCTGAGGGAACGGAGCGTTCTTCAGCCTGGGCAAGAGGAGGCCCAGGAGGGATCTGACTGCTGTCTGCCGGGGCCAAAGGCAGAGAAGGTGGAGCCTGCCCCTTGGAGAGGCACCAGGGGAGGTTCCAGGTGGACACAGGAAACAGTTCTCCATGGGGAGAGTAGCTCTGCAGTGGAGGGAAGATGGGATCCCCTGTCTGGGGTGGGTTTCAGAAGCCCTGAGCCCCCTGGCTGGCTGTGTGCTGAGCCCTGCACGAGGCAACCTGGCACCTCCGCAGGGCCCTGGCAGCCCAAGGCCTTCACGAGCCTGGGTTTTGAAGGGCAGCACAGAAACGTGCTCTGCAGTCCCTAATAGCAACATCTGTTCTCGACTGGGCAGGTTTTAAGACTTCCATTTTGAAGGGGAGCTTTGAGTCAATACATTGCAAGCAAGTGAGGTGCGTGTGCTATTTTCCTACTTCTTATTCTAAAAATATATGGTCTCCTTTGCCTGTCTTTGGTTCTGCTCAGTCCTTCGTGGCATGAGCTGGTGACCACCAAGAGGTGCCTGCTCGTGTCTTACGTCCCTGGTGCTTCTTCTTCACCTGGTCTCTCATAACATATCTGTCCTGGGAGCCGAGCCCATCCTGGTGGTTTATTACGCAGCTTTTTCTAGCTTTCTGTTACATCCTGGCTAACAGACTGTGCCAAGACCCGAGAGTCCTGGCGAGCTTAAGCACGTGCAGGTCTTGTGTCCAAAACTGGGTGACCGGCCTGGTGGTGCACGCGCTTTTGTGGCCAAGAAGGCCCATGGTGTCCTGGGTGCGTTAGGAGGAGCGTGGCCAGCAGGTCCAGGGAGGTGACTGTGCCCCTGCTCAGCCCTGGGCAGGCCACATTGAGGGTCCTGGGCCCCGTTCTGGGCTCACCAGTACAAGAAGATAGAACATGGGGCTACTGAAGAGGGTCCAGCGCAGGGCTACAGAGATGCGGAGGGGCCTGGAGCAGCTCTCCTGTTCCTGTTCAGCCTAGAGACCCCGTGTTTTCTACCTCTCAGTTTACACCATCAGGAAGACGTAGGTGCTGTTTATAAAGTAGGAGAGGAAGGCAGCGTGAGTCCACGTACATCGCGCGGCCAGTGGTTGGGAAATGTGGGGGGAAGAGCTCAGAACCACTTCATCTTCTTCAGAAATAAGACGTGGAACCAATTCTCCTCCTCTCATGCTTTTCCTTCCCACCCTGCAAGGCGTTTTAAGGTGTTTTTATGGTTTTCTTCTGAAGTAGTTTTGTTTTTCTATACAGTAAACATGAACTGTTACAGAAGGCATATGAGAGTGTCTCTGTTGCCCGTGTTCAGAGTGATGGGAAGGCTCTTTTGGAAACAGATTGTGGAGGATTTCACGCGGGATTTTGCTCCCTGAAGGAAAGCAGCCTTGTCTCCAGCCCACAGGGCACGAGGCCTCCCTTGAGCAGAGCTCATCATTTCCAAGAGATTTTTAAGTGTTTAGAAGTTTGTGAAATCCAACGTTTTTTTCTTCCAGTCAGAAGAACTTGAGAAATCCTAGCGAATAAACAGAAAAGAGGCTCAGCCTGACGCTTGAGCTGCTCTTTGCTCCTCTTGAAGCACCCGGCGCAGATGCGGGCGCAGGCAAGGGGCGGCCGGCGCTGCCGGTGCTGAAGCCACCCCGTGTTGGTGGCCCAGGCAGGTCTCGTGTCTCGTGCTCGCCACGTCCTGCCTCGAGCCCCACTTCCCCGTGGCTGCGGGCGCCTTCGTGGTGGGCCCAGGTCTGCAGCGTGGAGCTGCCTCAAAGCCAGGCCAGGTTCACGAGGAAGGGAGCTCGTTTGGGGGCTCCGTGAACCCCTCTGTTCTCAGTTGTGCTACAACCTGCAGGGAGGCTTGAGAGCAGAGCTGCAGCAGCAGCTCTAGGTGGTGGTGCAGCCCTTGCAGCAGGGGCTGCCTTTGCTGCAGGGTGCGGGGCTCTGCCCAGCGCCGTGGCCACCAAGAAGCCCATGGCCACGAGCATTTGCCACCACGTGCACATCTGTGCCTGCCCCGTTCTCATGCTGGCCCCGCTTGCTCCTGTGCTCCTGTGTTGGCCGTTTTGTTTCAGCTCTGTTTTGAGCTCCTCACAGCCCTGCCAGCCTGAGCTCTGTCCATGGCCTGGCTCTTGGCAGGGGCCTTGCTGGGTTTTGCTTTGTTTCTAGGGATGCTTTGCAGCATTTCTTTATTTATCTTTAATTCTCAGGGAGATCTACAGGCTCTGCAGGGCAGCTGGACTGCAGCAGCTTTGCAGAAAGACCCAGCACTTCAAACTCCTATGGACTGCAAAAA
Organism: Nothoprocta pentlandii; assembly: GCA_013398315.1. NCBI lineage: Eukaryota > Metazoa > Chordata > Aves > Tinamiformes > Tinamidae > Nothoprocta > Nothoprocta pentlandii. The sequence continues at coordinate 664,342 of VZSG01000453.1, read as the reverse complement.
TGAGTTGGTGCTCATGAGAGCTTATATTTAACGTTGTGAATAGTCCTGAGGCGTCTGAGCAGCTTTTGAGGGCTCCGCTTGCAGGAGCAGGTCCGTGCGCAGCCTTCGCAGCCAGCGTTGGGTGCTTTGCAGGAGCACAGCCCTTTCAGCACCAGCGCGGGCTCCTCTCAGCCCCCGCAGCGCAGCCACAGAGCCTGCTAACAGTCTCCTGAATTAGTCACCCTCTGAGTTACATGAGTAACATGCAGCCCCTTCCGGAGGGGAGGAGGAGGCGGCTCAGAGGTGGGAATTAATCAGCGGCTGGGAGAAGAATAATTCCCAAATCCATGGCTGCCTCAGCGCAGAGCTGGCACCAGGGCTGAGGGCTCGGGAGCCCCTGGGAGGTAAGAGCTGCCCCGGGTTAACATCCAAAAGCAGAGGCACCGGAGGGGAGCTCCAGCAGAAGCACCCCCAAAACAGGGGGTGTGGGTGAGTCAGGGTCCCTTGTGTGGCCCCTGCAGCTACTACCAGTAATAAATGGGACTTACAGCCAAGAGCCCAGCATCACTGTGTATTTTCATGGAATCACAGAATCCTTAACGTTGGAAGGGACCTCTAGAGATCATCTAGTGCAAACCCCTGCACACGCAGGATCACCCAGAGCATGGGGCACAGGTTGTGTCCAAGTGTGTTTGGAAGATCTCCAGAGCAGGAGCCTCCGCAGCCTCCCTGGGCAGCCTGGGCCAGGGCTCGGGCACCCTCACTGTCAAGAAATGTTTTCATTCAGTTTGTGGCCGTTTCCTCTAGTCCCATCAGTGGCCACCACTGAAAAGAGGCCGCCCCTCCTCCTCACTGCCTCCCTTGAGGTATCTGTAGACACTGCTGAGGTCCCCCCTCAGCCTCCTCTTCTCCAGGCTGAACAGGCCCAGCTCCCTCAGCCTTTGCTC
>VZSG01000453.1:593651-659853 GCA_013398315.1 Nothoprocta pentlandii | reverse complement strand
GGAGGAACCGGGAGCCGGAGCTCCAGGAGGAACCCACACTGAGAGCTGGAGCTCCAGGAGGAGCCAAGCCAGGAACTGGAGCTCCAGGAGGAACCGGGAGCCGGAGCTCCGGGAGGAACTGGGAACTGGAGCTCTGGGAGGAACCCGCGCTGGGAGCCGGAGCTCCGGGAGGATCCGGGAGCTGGCGCCGCGGGCCGAGGGGACACGAGGGTGTCGGGCAGGGCCTCCCCGCGGCGCTCGGCGCGTCTCGGCAGCTCCCCCAGCGGCGCTGCTGCTGCGGTTGCGCAGCCCCTAATTGCAAACATGTGAGCAGACCCGGGCGCATTCTTCCAATTCCGTGTTACTGAGAGTCCCGCGGCTCTGATGACTAAAGCAGAAGAAAATCTTTTTGTCTGGGTATATTGTCACCTTTGAGCGAACTGTTTTTTTCGTCTTGAAGTCTCCCTCTTGATGAAGTATTTTTTACAAATTCTTTGTCTTACTCTTTTTTTTTTTGATATTTAATTTTTGCCCTATTCCAGTTTTTCTTGCCAAGAGCAATATTCCAGCTGCCTGGAAACTCTGAATTCCCCTGTTTTGAGTTCATTCTGGCCTTTAAAGCGCTATACATCTTCCCCCCTATCTCAGGCTCTGATCGCTCGGCAGCATCTTCTGGCTCTTTTCACCAGCTTTTCTCGTGGCTGCTTCTCTCCTCTGCGCCTTTTTTCCATCTGTTTGCTGCTTCTGCACTAAGCTCCCTGTCGATATTCAGCCTGCACAACCCTTTCCCCTTCCAAATGCCTCATTTTTGGTAGGTAGCCCCATTTGCTGTGGATGTGATTTGTTTATTCATTGCAAATCAAGTGGTCATCTCTTTGGTCTTCCCTGCTGCAAGGCAGGATCAGCTTTGTCACTTTTTGATGGCGACTTGTCCATCTTTTCCTGCAAATTTTCCATCTGTGAGAATTTCACAGCTTTTGGGGAATGGAGTTCAGTGCCCCATTGCTATTGCAGATGGAAGGTTTTTCCCAACAGAGGATGAGGAATGTAGGTCCAGGCAGTTTAGTCCCCTAGTTGTCCTCTCATAGACATGAGGAACAGATTTTTCCCTCTCCCCTTCCCCAATATCTCATGTATCTCTGAGGATTATGTCTGCTGTTGATCTTTTTTTATTCCACATAGCCATGTTTTCCTCGATTTCTCCCATTATCCCTGCTTTTAGACCTCTGTCATCCTTGTTGCTCCGTACACTCCAGCTAGTAGGATTTGGGCAGCAAGTCTGGCTGCTGCACACAGTGTTTTGCTGCTCTGGGAATGCTTCTGGATCATGTGCATCAATATGTACAAATATCTGAGGGGAGGAAGGGGCCAAGCCCTTCTGGTGGTGGCCAGTGGCAGGACAAGGGGCAAGGGGGACAAGGTGAAGCCCAGGCAGCTCCATGTGGCCGTGAGGAAGAACTTGTTTGGTGTGAGGGTGCCCGAGCCCTGGCCCAGGCTGCCCAGGGAGGCTGCGGAGGCTCCTGCTCTGCAGATCTTCCCAAGGCGCCTGGATGCGCCCGGGTGCCCCGTGCTCTGGGTGTCCCTGCTGGAGCAGGGGCTGCGCTGGGTGATCCCTAGGGCTCCCTTCCAGCCTCAGCCATTCTGGGATTCTCTGAACTCTCCCTGGTGCCCATATGGGAGGGACATCCTCCTTCCACGCTTATTAGTGTGTGGAATGAAGCTCCGAAGGTGCCAAGCTCCACGCCGTGAGTTGAGGACCTCTGTGTCACCCCCCTTGGCAGGAGATGCGATGATACTTGGGACAGCAGATTTACTCTTTTCCTCTACAAAATGATTTTTTTATTGGAACTTAAAACAATTTTTAAGCTTTACCCTCCCCAAATTAAAGTGGTGTAAGTATTCTAGGCTATTGCTCTGTCTGCAATATGTTTTTCAGTAGTTTGTTTTTTCTTTGCAGGGGGTATTTTTTTGGGTGTGTAAATGCACTTATTTAGCAGTTGTGATCTAAAAGCGCCCTTGTGCTCCATGGCTGGGGTCCCTTCTCCTCTGGGTGTGCAACAGTGAGCCTACAGGGACCATTGGCTTTATCGGAGGTGTTTTTAAATGGAAAGGTCCTCCAGAAGGGGCCATGGCCTCCTTGGTGGCAGCAGGGGACTCCACACATGGCGATTTCTACCAGCATCCCCAGGACTCCTGGGCCCCCCAGGAGTCTCCAGCTGGATCTGATCCTCATACAGGGCTACCAAGGAGCTTTTCCTTTTTCCAAGCGGGCCAGTGTTCAGGAAAACTCTTGTGGAGGGCTGAGCAGATGTCCAAGCCCACGGCTCGGACATCAGGGATATTTTTGGTGAATTTTGCACATTCTTTCACGTCTCCCTGAACTCTAGAGCTGAGTGACAGTAACGGTGGCTGCTCTCTTGATTTCCAGGTGATGACTTTTCCTTGATACAGCAGGAAATATATATGGTGAAAGAATGCAAACACTGCAACATCGTAGCCTATTTCGGGAGCTATCTCAGGTAAACCTCACCTTTATCACCCGCATTTCTATTCATTTCTTCCTAAGGCAATGCTCTATCTATTTTTATTATTATTATTATTATTATTATTATTATTATTATTATTATTATTATTTTTTTTTTTTATTTTTCCTTGCTAGGTAAGGAAAGCGCAAGCTAAAAGATTTGGGTCCAATATATCAAAAAGATAATGTGGTGCTTGCTTTAAGTGCTTTGCCAAGGTCAGAGCATGATCTGACAGCACCTCGGGAGCTAAAAGCATCATTAATTTAATATTAAAGTTTTGTCTGAGGGTCACGGGCCACAGGATGCTGCTTGAATATTTGTGAGTGTTTCTGNTTTATTGATATTACATCTTCTCTAACTGCTCATCTCTAGGTTGGATCCCCTTCAGTTCCCAGCTGACTTTAAAAAATAAAGTGACTAACACTTTGCGTTCTGTGCTGGCCCAAAGGCTGGAATACTTTTATCACTAGGAGCAGAAAGAAACTTTTCCCCTCGGGGCTCTTAGAACATATCCCAGCCTACTCACTTCCCGGGCAGATTTCAAACGTTTGCCATTCCTAACACAAAATAAACTCGTTATTTATCTACAGCAGGAATGCTTCTAGGAGGTTTATTTAATGGCAATATTATGTGTTGTGGAAGTGGAGTAAGCAAGCTGTAAGAGCAAAGATCTCCGAGTCTGAGACCTTTTCCATAGCTCTGGCGTGACGGATGCGAACAAGCCCGGAAAGGCAGGAGCAGAGGGATGCCAGCTGGCTGCCTCCTCAAGGCCACGCGTTAACAGTTATGCAGAAAGTTGGCAAAAAGATTTTCCATATCTGTGGAATTCTGCCATTTAGCAGCAGGCTCGTGGGGAATATATTTCACTGTTTCTCTCATTTGGTCCCTTTCTACGAGGCTCAATCTTCAAATTTCTTGGAGGGCTGCATTTTTAAAGTAAATTGAGTCGACCAAGTGGTCTTCAGCTGGAGCGAGATAGCTGAATTCCTGCATCCCCAAGCCCTCTTTTGAAAGTCAGGAAGAATTTCTTAAAGACTGTTTAGATCATTTAAATTTACAATGAAAACTGTGCTTTAATATGTTTAAATGATGTTATCTGGCTGATAATCTCTGATGTTTTTGCTCTGTGTTCTTTATTGAAGCTAGAAGTTCAGTGTTAAAGCAACATCCCTTAGATCTGATCAGCTGTTGGAGGCTTGTCCATGACTGACACAAATGCTCACTTACTACGGCAAAAATGTTACGTTGAGATTCTTTATAACATAAAATATGTAATTGCTCATGGTACATTGGAAGATTTACTTTTAATAAATGACAAAGAATGGTTTAAATGACCTTTATTAGCTCTGTCCTGCATGCAGTTCAGCTGGCTCTGGTGTGTGTGTTTTAACTCTCTCTTGACAGCCGTGAGAAGCTGTGGATATGTATGGAATACTGCGGTGGCGGATCCCTCCAGGATATTTACCATGGTATGTCGAGGCTTTGGCTACATTTATGCTTTTTAGAAGCTTTTAGCAAAAAAATGAGGTTGATTTCTCCCTGGGGGGTTGTGGCAGTGTCTGTCCTTATGGTGCATTGGCCGTCAGTGTTCACTAGCTGAGTCAACCAAGCACCTTGGCAGGTCGAGGCAGGGGTTCTTCATCTGCTTTTCTGAAAAAACTCCCCAGAAGTTCACAGCACAATCAGGCTAATTAGCTATAGGGGCTTCAGTAGTGCTAGAATAAACCTACCCGATAGATCCAGACACTGCTGAACGCAGAGCTCCGGTCTGTGTTGCAGATCTGGGGCCTGTGTGCCAGTCCCCCCAGCCAGAAAGGGTGCATTGCGGGAGGAAGCTGGTAGTGCTCTATTTTTAAAGGATAAAACCAACTTTGTTATTCCCGTCCCTGTACAATAGCCTGCCACTCTTGTGACTATTTTTACTTCTGAGATGCCAAGCTGTTCATTCTTAGAAAGATTTATTGGAGTGGTTGGAAAAGCAGCCTGGGAACTTCCTCTGCCTCCAGCCGATAGCACAAAGTTCTCAAATCCCAAAGCTCTTTCTACTTTATCATACCAAATGGATGAAAAATTGTTTTAAGACAATTCTAAGTCCCAGATCCCCCTAACCATCCACGTTCTTAGTACTAAGAAATCAACAGAACTCATTTCTGCTGCTTTTTACCTCACATATGATGTCAGACACTGTATTGTTACCAAGACATCTGTAAAATGCTAGTTAGATTTCTGCCAAAACAGATTTTCTTCTTGCTATGTGTATTGTGTTCTATTATTGCAAAGGACCGAAGAAAAAGATGGCTGAAAGACTTTCTGTTTAAAAAAAACCACTTTTCAAATCAGATTAAGATATATAGTTCATGTGAAAATGTTGTTTAACTTTTGCATGTGAATATATCATTTTTTTTGCCAGTTTCATGGCTGTATTGAGCTTACAGAGTCTGTGATGTTTGTTTGCAGTCACGGGGCCTCTGTCGGAGCTGCAGATCGCTTACGTGTGCCGGGAGACCTTGCAGGTACCGCGGGGGTACGGGGGAGCTCTTGGGATGGGCACCAGGAGTGGGATGAGCAAATTCGGGCCACGATGCTATTCTGTTGCCTTGGGAGCACTGGGTACCCAGGGACACCCCTTAACTCGGGTTGTCTGTTTGCTCCCATACTGTATCAACAAAAATTAGGGCACACACAGTGACATAGTGCAATAATTGCTTACATCTCTGACAAGCAGCTTTTATTCCACCCCTAGTGCCGTGATTAGCATAGGAGTCTGCACAAGAGCAGAAGTCTCTGAGGATCCCAGAAGCCCAAAACTCTGGTCAGCTATGGAAGGTGCTTTGTCTTCCCGGATTGTAACTGCAGAGACATCTCAGCTTTTTGCATGTGCTGTTCAGTGCAGTGGTTTTAGGACTGATTTTTGAACCCCATTGCAGAAAACAGCCCATACCTAGTAAGCAAGAGCAATAAAAACCTGCACTGTGGCAGTAATTCGAGCAATACATAGAGGGAAAATATTACAGGCAGACGACTGAGATTCTCTTCTGTCTTGTGATTGCTGATACCTGGAGAAATGCGAGATAAGGTGATGCTTGTTCCCTAAGGGAGCTTTTGCCTCCCTGCTCTTTGAATCTGTGAGTACCTCTCAGTAGGAGAATGGAGAAGACACCCACCTTCCCCTGCAGCACTGGGTGCTTGGGTCCCTGCCCCAGGCAGGGGCGCAGGCCACGAGCTGATCTCCTGCTGCTGCTTGAACTTGTCCTGCAGGAAGGGGCAGCTTAAAGGCTGAGCGTTCAGGAGAATGATTAGCTCTAGCAAAGGCTAAAGGTGCTGTGTCCTGAGGTTTGCTTGGAAAAAGCACATCTCTCCGTGGAAAACGTTGCACTGTGCCCCGTTGAAGCAAGTCTTCACATGCATTTGTTGGTGCTGGGAGTGTATTTCTTGCTGCAAATCTCAATTCCTCACCTTCCAAATAAAATAAATGGAGGAAATTACGTTTATTAAATATGACCTGCTTTGTAGTATGTTAACAAATGGCAAAAAGTTTCTTTCTCCTTATAATTTATTTACTTTTTTTTCTTCCAGGGTCTTGCTTATTTGCATATGAAGGGCAAAATGCATAGAGATATAAAGGTAACCTGTAACTGGGACCTTATCTCAAACTGTCTGATGCAGGAAATTTTGCTGATACAGCATCTTAACTTTCTATGTGTTGTGTTTTAGGGTGCAAATATTCTACTAACAGACCATGGAGATGTCAAGTTAGGTAAGTTGCCTGAGTTTCATATTAAGACCAAATGAATATTTTAATTTAGCCAATAAAAGTCTGAGGTCTGCAATGAAGGCTTGGAAGAGGTCTCTTTTACCAGCTTCCTCCAGTGACACTTCATATTTGAAGGGGCACAAACTAGCTGAATCTTTAACTGCTGAAGCTTAATACATTTTTTTAGTATTTAAATTTTTTTTTATTACTTTAGTATTTAGTACACTTTTTTAGATCAGAGATGTAAGGGTTTTTTGTTTATTTGTTTGTTTTTCTAATACTACACTTCCTAGAGTGGAATTGGAGGATTAAGTGGAAATCAGCTTTCTGAGTATGTGATATTTCCATTTTACAGCGGACTTTGGCGTAGCAGCAAAAATAACAGCCACCATTGCGAAGAGAAAGTCGTTCATCGGGACCCCTTACTGGTAATGAACCACTTTGCTTGATGGGATTGCACACAAAGCTGAGCTGTGTTTACAAATAGTACCAAGAACTTGCAAGTGCCCACGCCAAAGTGTGTGTGCATACATATAAATATTTATACACACGTGTAAGTACACACACACATGTTTTTAAGTTCATAAACTTCATTGCATAGATTTCTTCCAAGAAAAGTGCCCCAAAAGTGCATATGCGTAGTTTGGAACAGCATTGCCAATTCTCCCTAGTTTATTAGTGCAGATCTTTCAGCCCCTTTTCTGGACACCTGATGGTTAATAAGTTCTCAGTTGCTTCATTCCTTCATTTCTCATGGAGGTTCTGCAGAAAGAATTGTGAAGAAAAATTTTAAAATTATTTTAATTGTCTTCACTACTTAAGCTTTGCACCAGGCAACATTTAATACGCTGACAGGTGGTGGTAGCTCTTGAGCTGGATGACACGTGCAGGTTTCACCCCTTGGGCCTTTCGGCAGCGGTGGTGCCTCCCTGCACATCCTCGGCGCAGGCTGCACGTGCAGCCGGAGCTAATCCGGAGCAATTCCACCTCGGAATTGTCCACGGCCTCTTTGTCCTGCCGGGGAAGGACTAAGGGCAGGGATTATCACTCATTAGAACGGTCGGCAGCACCCAGGGGACCTGTTGCTATTCCCGGCTTTGCCACTGAGTTCGTGACCCGCAGCAAAACACGTCACCTCCTGCGGGTGTTTCTGTGCCCTGGGCTGGCCGAGGGAGGTGACACCAGGCCTTTGTTGCCAGCTTTTTGGGGAGAATTGTGCTCGAATTGGGTAAAGCACATGGCTCTTGGGTGCGGGCTGCCATTCAGAGGTCTCTGCGCTGCGCCTGACCCTCGGCTTTGCTTCTCCAGGATGGCCCCGGAGGTGGCGGCGGTGGAGAAGAACGGCGGCTACAACCAGCTCTGCGATATCTGGGCAGTTGGCATCACCGCGATTGAGCTGGCCGAGCTGCAGCCCCCCATGTTCGACCTGCACCCCATGAGGTCTGCTCCTCATCCCGGAGCCACAGCCGGGATGTCGTGGGATCATCCCAACTCCTAGCTCAGGAACTCAGCCTAGGGCTCCTTCAGCAACCATCTAGGTTCTGTGAGGGCCGTGTCTGCTCCTAAGCCATCAATCTGGAGCTAAGAGCTTCGATTTAAAGTGAAAATTATACCTGAAAGTTTAAAATGTTTTTTAAATTTATAGCATCATCAGCAATGGGACTAATAATAGATATAATAAAATGAGTAGAGAAACCGTCATGTTATATTTAACAGGCTTATGCCTGACAATTTAGAGATTAGGAGATCAACACCCTTATGGTGTCTGTCTTCTAGCACGGTCTAGACTATGATCCAGTTTTATCAGTTTGATTCTTATCTTGAATGAGATTTGTAATATGAAGGAGAATATGTATTCAAAGTGTTTATGTGTTGGAGTGAAATTTATCTTTATTATTATAATTATGTTGTTCTCCCTTTCTCTTTAGGGCATTGTTTTTAATGTCAAAAAGTAATTTTCAGCCACCAAAGCTAAAGGAAAAAGCAAAATGGTGAGTTAAGCCAAAGTTTTGTACATACCATGAGAAAGCTAAGTTAGCAACGTGTAAGAAAATGCGTTGGATCTATAAATACTTATATGCCACAGAAGTATGTGCACATGTGGTGTTATTTCCTTGCTGCAAAGGTGGCCTTTTTCCATGATGAAATGTGTGATTCTGGAAGGGCTGAAATGTGCCAGAGCATCCTCCCTGATGGGGTCAGTGCCACAGGTCCTGAGGGGAAGGAGATGGCCCCTCTTGGACCCACTTGGCGTGTCCTAGGAGGGAAAGTTGGTTTTGTCCTTTTCCTTGCAATACACATTCTGCAGTCGTTTCTTTAACTTGTGGTACATTCCCAGCATATGCAGGATTTTTTGTGCACTTAATGTCATTTTATTTTGATATCCCAAACCATTCTAGTTTGCCAGATGCTTTGCTCACACTTGTGCCTTGCAGCTTTTTGACCTTGAGGAGGTTTAGGGGGTGGATAAGAGCCAAGGGAAGGGAAAGAACACTCCTCATGAGCGTGTTCCCTGTATCCAAAACAGCCGATGCACCATCCTGCTCCAGAGCCTTTTTCTCAGATGCTCAGGCTAGAAGAAACACATTCATTATATATCTTGGATGTGAGCAGATTTGGGCTAGTGTTCACAGAACGGTGCATTAATCCAAATGCAGTGGCAAGGAAAATGCTTGTCAAAGTCCTGTACAATGCCTGTAGGTCTGGGTGCCATATCAAATTATAATTCAAATTTTAAAAGAGATCATATGATGCAATCACCTGAAGTGTTCTGAAAAGGGCAACCAAGGGTTTTAAAGAGTAGACTGAGTCCTCATTTTTTCTCTTCTTATTTTATTTTCCTTCTTGTGACCATGAGCAGTGAAATAGGTGGGTTTTCTTAAGTTCTGAGGGGTTGCTGGGTACCTAATCTGCAGTTTTTATTGGTGATTATCTAGATTCATAACACTGACATTTGAAAACGTAGAAATAACACCACGTGTGTTTAGTTTATTTGCTATATCTTACCAAAAGCATGCAAGTCCCATGAATCAAATGTTGGTGTTTTTTTCCTGTCTGGCTAACCTGGTAGTGTAATTACTCAGATCTGAAATGCACTGAGGTCCTTGGACAACGTTCTAGTCTAGCAAGTTCTCTTTTAACCTGTCTTGTCACTGTGTTGAAATTTAATAGCTTTTTGAAAACTTTGTTTTTTTTTCTTTAAAGGTCATCGATATTCCACAATTTTGTCAAAATAGCACTTACAAAAAATCCAAAGAAGAGACCGACAGCAGAAAGGCTCCTTTCTGTAAGTGCCTTGGACCTTTTCATGATATCCATAAATGCCCTTGCTTCGAAGTGAAGAGCAGATCACTAGAGAAGCAGCCTGCAATGTTTTTCTTTCTCTAATCTCACAATGCGGGTGATGAAATCTGAAAGGAGGAGACATTGGCCTGTTGTGGGCAGTACATTTTTTTGTTCACTGTCAAGAGTTTATCAGGTTTCTGTTACTGAAAACTGCTGAATGTTGCCTCATCTTCTGTCCTTGGCCTGCGCAGGTTCAATGTTGACCCCTCCTGTTATGCAAGCCAGGAACTGGTCCATTTAGCAGTTTTTCACATGTCTAATTCTGTCTTATTAAACTTGAATGAACTACTCATGTGAAAAATTAAGATACTGTTTGTGTGACTCAGGGTTTAATTGCCAATTAAAACTGACCAAAAGCGTGGCATTCCCATGCTGCTGGAGAGCTTGGACATGTAGCCCTCAGGTGTCATTAAAGAAACATTCCAGCCCCCAGAAAGCTGTTAGACAATGTTTAATAACAGATTTTATAGTGGTTGTTTATTACATAACATTTGCTTATCATAACTTGACTCTTTTTTGTGTGTTTTTAGCATAGTTTTGTAGGGCAGCCTGGGCTTTCAAGATCTCTAGCAGTGGAGCTGTTGGACAAAGTTAATAATCCTGACAACCACGCACACTACAGCGAAGCGGATGATGATGATTTTGAGGTGAGAACATTTATTTTCGGTGAAACCTAAAATCTTTAAATACCTTGCTTTGCTTTCACTGCATAAGGTCCCAGCTTGGCAGGGGCACTGCTCCATCATTTCTAGACCTCCTGGAAGTTGCAGTGCTGGTGAAAACAGGAAATCTTACTCCAGGGTTACACTTCCACTGTAGAATACATAGAAAATTCCTGTGCACGGTGGTAGGAGATCTTTCCTAGGGTAAAGATGATGTAGGTAACAAGAGACTGAGACTCTTGGGACTCTTTGAGGCTGCAGCAGCTTTGTTTTTCTTTGTTGATTATTGATGGAGATGCAATGAAAGCCACGTAACCTTCCTGAGCTTCTCTGTTCACAACTCTTGCAGCCGCACTCCGTTATTCGCCACACAATTCGTTCTACAAACAGGAACGTGAGGGCAGAAAGAACGGCGTCCGAGATAAACTGTGAGTTCCTGAGCTGTTTTGCCCTTCTTGTGGGGTTGGCTGTGTTTACCAGTAAAGGATGTCGGTGTTACTGCTTTATTCTATGTCCTGAAAAGCCTTTTCTGCTCTTTCTGCACACTTGAGAAACAAAACCTGAAAAAAGCATCACATAAACACAAATCTTCAATATCGTTTTCCAACAGCAAAATTAAAAAAGAAAACACAGCAAAACCCTAGCATTTTGTGTTTGTGTCTACGCTCTTTCAAGGGCCGTAGTTAAACCTTTTTTTGAACTTAGGGAGGTACTTCCCTCGTGATTGCAGTAGCTGTCCTGATCACAGCTTGTATTATTTTAGTGCATTTTTAAGCGTTCTTTTTTTTTATTATTTTAAAACAGTATTAATTTTTTTACTCTGTTGGATAGAAGGTGAAATTCTGGGGGTAGAAACTGCCTTTTTCAGGTTTAGACATTGCAGTTTAAATACTGTCTGCCTCTCAGAGTCACACATTTGTCACTCATAGGAAGCTTACTGTTTTTCTTTAAAAAAAAAAAAGGTTTTTTTCACATGCGTTAAAAGCATGTTTTCACATGCTTTAAAAATAACATATGGTTACACAGTCACATTTTATGATGCTTTCATTGTATGACTTTGTATTTCCTTTCTCAGTTTCCTTCTTGTGAGTTTCACATTTGCAAATTTAATCATTTAGACAATTAAGTCCTCATGAAAAACGGTGATATTTCAAGGCAGATACATAGATTTTATAGGCAGATTAAAACTGCATGTATCACTCAGCTATGTTATAACATGTTCTTCACTGATGCATTAAGCATCAGAAAGGCATTCGTGTATATATTAAAGTTGAAAACATCATGTTTTGCAGTTGATAAGCTGCAGTTTGAGCCTCCTCTACGGAAAGAAACAGAAGCTCGAGATGAGATGGTAAGATCAAGTTTATTTTTCCATCAGTTATTAAAATCACAGCATCTCCATTATTTCGTGGCTCAGCTCTAAGCAATATGTATCCGAACCACAGAGTCACGCGAAGACGGCTCAGGGTCCCGGACAATCGCCACATTTTTAGCAGAAAAGAATTGCCCTCTGTGCAGAGCCCTGCTCAGATGAGAGGAATGACACGGAGCAATGAATGCGGCCGGGCGAAGGGGCCGCTCGGCGGCCGAGCGCCGGCGCCCAGCGCGGCGCCCTGCGCTCCCGCTGCCGGGAACGCGGCCAGCTCCGGCGCGGAGCCGCTGCTCTTTGCTCCAGCTCTGCCCCGCTTGCTTCAGCTCTGCTAATTAATGTTCCCTTGGGCTGCTGTGTGCACAAGAGCTCCATTTATTAATAAGTGATGAGAGCAGCGATAGCTGCCGTCAGCAGTAATCTGGAGATGCTGGTGCTCGGCACTCCAGGAACATCCCATTCCCACGCCAGGAACATCCCATTCCTGCATTTTGGAGCTGCAGTCCAGCAGGTGGACACATGTTCATCCTTTTTGGAGGTGACTGCTCAGGTTCAGACGTGCTGATACCTGTGAGCTCCCCTCCAGACCCTGTCTGAGGGCAGGAAAGCTCCCGACCGCGGCGCATGGTCTCTTGTGCCGGTTCGGAGGCAGCTGCAACGTGGGCTCTTGTTGGAGAAGCAGCTTGGAAGTGCCCTGAGGGGAAGTCTGAGCCTAACGAGTCAATAATTTAATAGTTGTTTTGTGAGCATGTTATAAAACATGGCTCCACTTTGGAATTTTATTTTACTGATTATGGGTCATTCTGCAGGCCCTGGGAACCTCCCAGGCATCTTTGGGTGCTTTGGTTAATTTCAGTTTGCTAGAAAAACTTCAGTTTGCTGGAAAAAAATCAGTTTGCTAAAAAAAACCCAATACTTTTATATATATATATATATATATATATATAAAATGAATATTTCTGTATCTTCAGGGCGTAGCAGCCGGCACTGACTTTGCTTCACATTGGAATCCTTTTGTTGATGGTGGAAGCAGCAGGTAAGTGAAGAGTGTAACAGCGTCTTTAATTTCTGTGACTTAATATGAAAAGGCAAACTGAAAAGCAAAGTTAAGTTGATCAAAGTTAATCAAAGTGTGAGATTCTTGCTTGGGAAACTGGGCATCCCTCTCCCTGCAACTGGTTGGCTCGTGGTGACGGGTGAGTAGTGTAGGGCTGCATCACTCTGTTGCAGTGCATGGTCAGAGCAGTGACATCTTTAATACACTTTCCCAGTGTTTTGGTTTCAAATGTTGGGTAAAAAAAGTGCTATAACTAATTTTACCCAGGCTAAAAGCAGAGCAGGAGTATGAGAGTATGACTGTCTCCAAGCTGGAACTGAATTTGGTGCGTGTGCGGCTTCCTTTTGCTGCAAGCCACTGGATTCTGCCTTTAAAGGGTGATCTTTGAATTTGCGGTGAAGAGAGGGGAGGTTTCGCACTGCTGGCTGATGGACACGTGTAGGGAAGGATGGCGTGTGGGCTAAAATAACAGCTCGGCTGAAGAGCCTGCCTCCCATCTGCATGTGGAGCTGTGTCGCACGCTGAATTTCTTGGGCTGTTTTGCAGATAAAGCCCTGCATGGGCTGCCACCGACACTGCAGCCCCCGGGACGCTGGCGGGCTCGCACACACTGCGCTGTTCAGGCCTCTGCAAGTCCCCCCTCTTCTCTTCTCACTCTCATCCCCGCAGAAGTTCAGGACTGGTTCCCAGGCCCTGCCTTTGCCCCGCGAGGAGCCCCAGCAGCTTCTGCTCCTCTTTGCTTGTGTTGCTTGGTGGGTTGGTGCTGCAGTGCATGGGTTTGGGGAGCAGGGAGGAAACCACGCTCTGGTTTCCACCGCGCTCTGGTTTCCCCCACGCTCTGGTTTCCCAACTCTATCTCCTCCCCTGCAACGTGACTTATTAATTTGCTTCAGCTGTAGCATTTGTAAGACTGCACCAGACAGTACTGGAAGCAGAGTGGATGCTAGGATGCACTTATTGCTAGGGCTGGGAGCTGGCAGATGGACACAGGTTTATGGGGAGCAATTTTTCCCTTTGGAATGGCTACAGCCACGCAGTTTCTGGGTGGTGGATCTGTGTGCTGCTTGCCTGGAAAGGATTCCAGTTTGGAAAGATAAAGAGGAAATGCAGAGCCCATCTCTGTGGGCATCATGGGCAGTGTCAGTGATTCAAGGAAAGGATGTACGCGAGGGAGGGCGGCTTGTGCCGCGGCTGCTGCCCGAGGAGGCAGGAATTGCCTCGCTGGAAAGGGAAACGCGGGAAACTGCACCTGAACATGGAACTAATTCACTGCTTTTTTCCCTTGTTATTATTTCATCTTGTTAAATGACTCCTTTATTTATAATTTTTGCATTGTGGAGGTGGTTTTTGTTGCTGGGTGGGTTCTTTGTTCCTGGCTGCCGCTTTTCCTTCGCAAGGCCTAAGTTGCAGGGAGGTTCTCCAGGGCTCTAGAGCGGACACGTTAGTGTCCTTAGGACACACTTGTGTTCGCCCTGTGGCTTTGCTGGGCGCCAGGCAGTGCTGGGGGATGCACCCGCCGGTGGGATGTTGCTTTGAAACCAAAGTTGCTGCCGTGGGAAACAGTCTGAGCCTTTGTAACCCTAAAAGCAGGAAACTTCCCCCTGCTTTTCCTTCGCCATTTGTCCTCCACTGGCTTCCTGTTTTCCTCTCTAGTTGACTGTGCATCCATATTGTGGTCAGTGCAATTCAACAGCATTTCAAAATATCAGGTTGAAATAATGGGAGATTGGTGGGTGATGCCTGCAGCCCGGCTGTGTGGGAGGAAGCTTTGGGGGAGCACTCAGTGCAAACACCTTTAACGGTGCCTGAGGGGCAGTACCGGGCTTGGAAAGGGCTGGGTACGAAACCAGCTTGCAGCATTGCTGCATTTGCTGGCACGTGTCGACCTCGGAGCTCTGATTTCTGCACACATTTTACCTAGGGGCCTCCTCGCAAAGTTTGGCGACGGGAGCGAAGATGCTGAAGAGTGAGTGAGCGCCGTGGGCGCGCGGCCGCGGGTGGCCCTGGCGGACGCCCTGTCCCCGCGGCGCCGCGCGCAGCCCCTGCTCCGGGAGAGCAGCGCGGGCTGCACGGAGGGCCTGGCACCCTCCTCTCCTTGCCTGGTCCTCGGGAGGCCGCCTCGGCACGCAGCAGGCCGTGTAGGGACCTGCCTAGAGCTTTAAAGCAGATGCTGTGCCAAGGAGGCGAGGTAAATCTCAATTAGAGCAGACTCTGTGCCAAGGAGGAGAGGTAAATCTCAGATTCCTGGTTGTGGATGTCCTGGCCGGCTCCCTGGCTGCGGGGACCGCGCTTGCACGAGGTCCCAGAAACCCGTTTTGCCACCTGGACACGTTTGGAGAGGCCCTTGCTCTGTGACACGCTCTGCCGGCCGATCCAGAAATGTGGCATTTCCACCACAAGGAGGAATTCTCTAGAAAAAAAACAAATACAAAAAACAAGCAGTGGAAGGGGGCTGCCTCCAGAGGACGAGTCCTTTAACGCTTACCCGTCTCCTCATTTCCAATACCCTTCATCACAAACGCTCTCTAACATCTACATTTACGAAAGACTGACAGTTCCTGAAAAGCTCCTTCTAACAAGTAGTAATGTGCACTTTTCTAACAAGTAGTAATGTGCATTTTTCTAACAAGTATTAATGCGCCTTTTTTCCTTCTTGAGCTTCTAGTTTAACCCTGTCATGCCCAGCTGTGCTCTTTCCTGCGCATCTGGCGCGTCCTGTTTCCAGCCTTTGCTCTCGAGCAGTTCTGGCCGTGTTGTCGGTGTAACTAAGACAACTGCTGCACCTTTTCCTTTCAGGTCCACCCTAAAGCGAGCAGGGCCACCCCCGCTACCTCCTAAGGTGAGTGACGGCGCAGGGGTGTTGAGGGGACCCCATTAGGCAGTCCCTGCAGCTCTTCTCTCTGATGCCCCTAGGCTGTACAATCTGTTAAGCCCCATTTGCCAGCAGCCTTTGTGCAGCCTCATCTTTTATGCTGCCTCGTGTCATGTGCAGTCTCTCGGCCTCTGGGAATTGGTCGCCTTTATGCCATCCTTGATAAAATGATTCTAGGTATTTTCCTTTGGAAGGGAACGTGCTGCAGGAAGCGTCCCCTAGCTCAGCAGCGTCTGCTGCTGTGATTTCTGCCTCCCCAGTGCCTCCCCGGTCAGCGTGCTGTCAGGTGCTCTTGATCCAGTGCTGGAGCTTGCTTTATTCTTTATGTAGAAGCAGCCTGACTTTAATCAAAATCCGTCTCAAGTTTATGCCTCCAGATGCCATTTCTAAGCTGATGTCCATCTCTTTTCTTTGCTGCAGCCAAGAATAAACAGTTACCCCGAGGAAAACCTGCCAGATGATGAGAAGTCTCAGACAATAAAGCATTTTCCCGACTCGCAAAACAGAGCCCCGCCAGCTCACAGGAGACAGAGCATTCCTGTTTGTGGCCCTCAGACCGATCCCTCCCCCATTGGTATGACCAGCAGCATCAGCAGCCCGGGATTGCTTACAGCTAGATACAGCGACCTGGGTAAATGCTTTACATTTCCAAAAGGGGGCTTGCTTCCTTGGAAAGGAAATCAGTTTTGGAGCCCGCTCTGCTCTCAGGAGGCAGAATATAAGCTGTTCATAAAGTGCAGCATTCCCTTCCACATGTGCTGGCTCTTGTCAGAGCCGTGACCCATGGTGGAAAGGTCCGTGCCAAAACCAGGGCGCTCGGCCAGTTGCTGCCACCCTGGCACCGGAGCAGCGTCCGTGGGGACCTCGCCACGGCTTTGTCCTCGGTCCTCTTTGGCCTAGGGACTGTTGGAATAACGGGAAGCCTTGGATCGCTGTGGAGCTTAAATGCAGAAGAGTGGCCGGCTGCCCTTGAGATGGTTCAGCCACTTGGGATGTGTATGTGGAAGCTGGAAGCTCACTGGTCTCTCACTAACACTATACAGAAGAGAGAACAGGGATTTATTTTATTTTATTTTATTTTATTTTATTTTATTTTATTTTATTTTATTTTATTTTATTTTATTTTTCAGCTGTGTCAGGGGTCCTCAAAACCGTGTATGGGCTTCGTTTCAGGGAACGGGGACGGCATGCCGAAACTCATCGAAGAAAGCGTTGAAGGCTCTGGGCAAATCCCTCAGCTGCCACGTAAAAAAGAGAAACGAGATTTCCCCGTAAGTGTGCGGCGACTCGCGGGCTGCCCCGTTTCACCGCTCTGTTAGTTAACCAAGCTTCTAAGTGCACACAAATGGAAGCATAACGTACAGTTTTGCATCAGTGCATGGGAGCAGTTTTATAAGCTTGCTTTCTTCCCACAGAAGCCAGCAATCAATGGTTTGCCCCCAACGCCGAAGGTGCTGGTAAGAGATCTCATTTGCAGTAGAAATTATTGGAAGTCTCCTCTGCTGTCAATGCTCTGGTGTCAGAAAGTTAATGCTCAGTAAGCTGCCTGCTCACCTGGGGCGCCTACCTGCCTATCACAGCTAATGCTTTTCATCCAGTTCCTTGTGTATTGTATACAAAATATCTATTCTTAAAAACATCTTTTCACCATTCAGTCTCGATGTGAAGAGATGGAGACTTGACAGGCTCCTTGGGCTGTGCTCTCCAATGGCACTCTCTGTTTTATAAACAAAAATACAGAAAGGCAGTAGCCAAGGGAGAAGGTTTTATTTTCTTGAATGTTTCTGCTTGTTTTGCCTTCATGTGCTGTTATGTAAACACTTAGTATTGTTGCTGTTCATGCCATTCTGATGTGTCTTTGTGTTTCTTAGTGTATATAAAGTCCATGAGAGAGGTTATGGTGGCTGCACTGTAGCTTTAGGGGGAGATTAAAGTACTTGGATGTGAAACATTCGGAGCGATTTCCTATACCTGAAGAGAGCAGCAGTGGGTTGGGGAGTGCCAGTAGGCAAAGTGCCAGAGGATGAGCACTTTGTGCTGCAAACTTGTTTCACGATGCAGTTTTGGTGTCTTTCAGATGGGAGCGTGTTTTTCCAAAGTCTTTGATGGGTGCCCTTTGAAGATTAACTGTGCAACATCCTGGATACATCCGGATACTAAAGGTAAAGTTGGTTTTCATTTCTATTTTAAAGCTGCCTGTTGCCAGAGGGTAATGAGCTTTTGAATTGAATGTTTTTCCTTAACTTTTTCAGACCAGTACATTATCTTTGGAACTGAGGAAGGGATCTATACGTTGAATTTGAATGAACTTCATGAAGCCACGATGGAACAGGTGACTACTGCTCTGCTGAATGCACAGAGTAGAGTTGGGAATATGGTGAAGCAAGAAAACTGTGTAAGGTTAGAAGGGCATGCTAAGCTTTGTGGTATAAACTGAGTCACATCAAAGTAAGCCCTAGAAGTGCTAGTATTAACAGTCCTCGTGATTTTTTGATGCTGCTTGTATGACATTGAGTGCAGGGGAGTTCTGTAGTGAAACATCTTTCTTCTCAGTGGAGACAGCCGTTCACCACCCTTTTTATTTGTCCATTTTATGGCCACTAGATGGCATTTGGCTTCTCTGCTGTGTTCCACTGCTGTACTGGTGATACTAATAAACACTTATTTGCAGGCTACCCCTTTCAAATGTGTGTTTTCAGGCTGCCCCATAACAAGGATTGTTATGGTTGCTGCTTTAGGGTCAGGAGTAGCTACATGTTCTTGCAGAGGAAGCATTGGCAGATTCCAATAACAGGGAATCTATAGGTATATCTGTAGGTTGCCATGGCAGTTCAGACCTCTAACAAGCACCAGATTCGGACAAGACACAGCTCAGATCAGAAACCAGAGGTGACAGAGTGGGCAGGTCTGTGACTAAGAGTGAAGAAAGAAGGTTTCACTTAGGGGGTGTCCTTCTCTGGACTCTCCAAGGCCTTTTGTTCCATCCTATTTAAAGTCAAATGTGCCAGTGTTGGGCAAAAGGAAGCTACTAGCATCCCACCTATGGCACTGAATGACCAGAATTACTTTCCAATCTGTGACAGCATTCTCCAATTTTTATTTCTGATCTCATCCTCCAACGTGCTTGCAGTCTCTCCCAAGTTAGTGTCATCTGCTGGTTTCATACATGTACTTTTATTGCAGTCTTTTTCAGTGAAAACATTGAATAGAAGCTGAGAGAAAGAGACACTGTGTCTGTAGGCTGCTCTTTGTCATGCTAAATGGCAAACTACTGACAGATACTCATTTTTTTATGTCCAAATAGTTCTGTCTTCTTTCTGTAATTTCCTCTACCTCATATTTTCTTATTTTGCATATGGCAATGGTACATGGGGCGAGATCTTTCATATATATCCCACTCCCAGCAGAGCAGCCCTTCTGTTAGGGCAGGAAGTTGAGACCTCCAGGTACCGCCTGTTGTGCACAAAGCCACACTGGGCATTCTTAGTTGTTATCCCTTGCTAATTAAAAGCTCTTTGGCTTGTTTCTGGGCTGTACTAGATGTGCAGAGTCAGTCTGACAGACTTTTAAGTTCCCCAAGCCCTTTTTGGTCAGGGTAGACACCTTGTTGCCTTTCTTGAGGTCCGTGTTTGTCCTCTATCAGTTCTCGAGGATAATCATTACTGAGCGCTTGGTTTAAGGCAGGTTGTAAGCATTGCAAAATTATCTTTGTTGGGACGTGCTGGCATGAGTGCACCTAATTGAAATGAATATTTAACATATTCTTTATTGCTTCTCACACAAGTTCCTATCACAGTGCTGTTAACTGGGTTCATCCTGCAGCTGAGAGGAATCTCCTTTCCTGTCAAGCAGTGGAGCAGCCTCCTTTTGTCTTCCCAGTTAACACATTTGTGGAGATTCTTCTACCCTTTAAAATCTTTTCAAATCAGGACTAGATACCTCTCGAGTAACTTCTTCCCTCTCCTGAAACAAAAATATGACGCAGGGTCTTACGTGGGCTCTCTTTACATAGCAGTAAACCAGAGTTAGTAATTCCTGTATCTTTCTATTAACGGAATTATTTTCTTTCTTTAGTTATTCCCCCGAAAGTGCACCTGGTTGTATGTTATCAATAACACCTTAATGTCATTGTCAGGTATGTATAAACCAAGAAAAAAGTAATAACATAGTGAGAACTCTTTAAAACCATCATTCAGTACAGTTTTTTTTCCCCCTGGGTATAAATGAGGTCAGTTTGCACTGAAGGAAAGAGTTGTGCATTGTTCCTTGTGTTTCTATAGGCAATTGAGCCCCTAGAGTGCTTTAATTCCAAAGATTTTCATATATAAGACTAGAAGTTTATAGGTGGACTGTTACACATGGGAGATGCAATTGTCAGCAGTGTCTGATGACGTCTTTGATACGAACAAGATTCAGAAAATAAATCCAGTTTAAAACAAAAACATATCAAAGTGAAAGGGAATTAGGTAGCTGTGAGATACTGTTAGTTGATGAGATTGAGTCTTGGTAAAAAAAAATCTGAATTGTCCGAAAATAAGGAGTTTCTACATAGGAAAGAGTTGAAAGGATAGCATGCAGACTGCTTGTAGGATTGTGTCTTTAAACATACAGCTTTTTGTGCAGTTCTGTTTTCATTGCTTTCTAGACAGACTGTTCTGATGTGGTTAATGGTTGTCATATAGTTACAGCCGTCTATAACTGTGTATGTAATACTGATTTTCAGAGCATCTTTAATGTTTCTGAAAAGAGCTCTCAGTTGAATGCCATGTGTTCTCCATATGCATTATTGTTGTTCTCTTCTTTTATTTTTCTTCATAATTGGACTCAAAATACCTGGTGCATGTGGTCTGCTTTCCTAGAAGGTAATTTTATATACATACCTTTTTCTCTAATGTACTGTCTCTGGTATGCATGTGTGCATTGTATCAATTGTGCTTTTATCTCTTGCAGGGAAAACATTCCAGCTCTACTCCCATAATTTAATAGCTTTGTTTGAACAAGCCAAAAAAACAGGATTAGCTGCTCATATCCAAACTCATAGGTTTCCTGACAAAATATTACCAAGGTAATATAGAGGCAATTCCTAATATGTGAAAAATTCCTTGACTACTTTTACATGCCATTGAATTAGTAGTATGAAAGTCCCTCTGAGCCATGGACTGATGTCTTTTTTAACTGTTATTCCAGGAAGTTTGCCTTAACGACAAAGATTCCTGATACAAAAGGATGCCACAAATGCTGTATAGGTGAGTGGGCATTCGGGTTAAAGACTTTTTCCTGGCTTTTTTTTGTTGGACATGACAGCTCTTAAACTCATTTTCCTTTTAACTGACTTGGGTAGTTCATTCCAGTCAGTTACAGTCAGCACGGTTCAGAAAACCCTATGACTAATTTATACCTTAATGCTGCACCTAATTAGAATATGGTTTTCCTTCTGATTAATGCAGGAGTCTTTATGCAAGAGTGGAAAGGATACACGAGTATTTTTCCAATCAGCTTTTAGCCTCGAAACGTTGCTGTCTAGAGCGAGATGCTGAAAGGAAGCCCTGGGGAAGGGGGTCGAGTGCAGCTGCCATGCTACACATTGAGAGCTGCCATGGGGAGTCGAGCCCTGCATGAACACGGTGACGTTTGGGATCGCTGCCTTCACTCTGACACAAGAGCCAGCCAAGGCAGCCTCCAAATTGCCCCTTGTCACCGAAGCCCAGGCTTGTTGCACATGCACAAAAATCCTTCCTGGCTTGTTAGGTTGGCTCGAGCTTTGACCTAGAGCCAGCTTCTAGTGAGACTAACTAAAAAGGTGTTTTTTCCGCAAAGAAGTTGCAGGACACCATAAAAAATGATGTCATCCTGGGGAGACCTGAAGCCCTTATTCAAATTTTAAGTGTCTGCAAAAAAGTCTTAGAGATTGGGAAGTTATACATTTGTCTTTACACATATATATATATATGTGTATATACTCTATACACTCTTGAAAATGAGTGTATAGTCTATACAGTCTTGAAAATGCTTAAACGGAATACAAAATTTGCAATCTGAGTACAAGTTTGCAATCTTGGATATATCATGTCTACAGGACATATATTTGCAAAGGATTCCTGAGATCAGGCTTAGCCTGGACCTTCTATTCTCCCCTCTCACTGCCCTCAACTACAGCCGCAGGAAGAAGGTTTTGCAGCTTTTATTGCAGAAATGCTTGTTGTCCTGAGGTTTATGAAGAATTTACTTTATTTTAATTGTGACACAATAGTAATCAATTAATATATTAGAACACTATGCCAGAAAACGATTATTAGGGTGAAAATTTCTTAATTATTTGTAAAAATAGCTGCATTGCCCGGTTTTACTTAATGTAAGCATTGAACTTTCTGGACTTAAAAATGATTTGTTTGTTTGCTTTACATAGTAAGAAATCCATACACAGGACATAAGTATCTGTGTGGAGCACTACAGTCTGGAATTGTTCTTCTACAGTGGTATGAGCCAATGCAGAAATTCATGTTAATAAAGGTAAGTATTGTATTTTAGTTTACAACGTTTTTGTGTGTTTGTACCTCTTTACTGCCCCAAAATGTTAATCACTATGCTGCTGCTGAAATAACCTTTCTAGAGTTTGTAATGGAAAGTACCTCATGGTCTAGTCCCATTTGTGGGTTTCTGGCCACTTAAAATGCTGTCCTGATGCACGTTGACTAAGAAAATCCCATGACTGAAGTCAAAGGAAGTGTTGGATCAAGCCCAGGACTAGCAATAACAGGCTCCTATCATATCCCTCTGAACAGCATAATGTTGCTCTCAACTCATGCTGTCTCCAAAGTGGATTCTTTCTAGCAGTAAAAACTTCTTTGTATTTTTTTTTTTTTTTGGTATATGTTGTTTTAAACTTCTTAGTTTTAAGGTAGAAGGAAATGCTAAAAAAAGGCTTTGTTTGTTTGTTTGTTTGTTTCACAGCACTTTGATTTTCCTTTGCCAAGTCCTCTGAATGTGTTTGAGATGCTAGTGATACCAGAGCAGGAGTACCCGATGGTCTGTGTGGCGATCAGCAAGGGTACTGAACCAAACCAAGTAGTTCAGTTTGAGACAATCAACTTGAACTCGGCGTCTTCGTGGTTTACGGAGATCGGTGCAGGTAAGGCGACTGGGTCCGTCTTGCAGCTCTTCGGGGTCTGGTGGCCGTTGAATGTTCCCCTCAGAGCTCACTTGGAAGCCTTTCACTCTAGGCAAAATGATGCAGCTTCTCTCACCCAAAACACAAGAAATTTCATCTGGACATAAGAAAAACCCTTTTCACTGTGAGGGTGGCTGAGCTGTAGATCAGGTTGCCCAGGTTTGTCCATTCAAAAGCCACCTGGACAACCTGCCTAAGCAAGGAGGCCAGCCCATCACCAGAGGTCCCTTCCAACACCGACTGTCCTGTGGTTCTCTAATACTGTTAGTATTATAATCTATATTATTATCTATACTAATACTATTCTCTAATACTTGGATGTGATTCCAAGCTGTTCTTGTGGTGATCTACCAACTTCAGTGTAAACTGTCTTAAAAGACTTCATTTTTAGACGTGGCCTTAACTAAAATCCCTTAAATAGTAACACAGACCCTAAGGGCTGCGTTTTTCCCATTTGCAGTCACACGCTGGGGTCAGTCTCACTGCTCCTCCCCATTCTCTGCTGTTTAGAGCCTCACGCTGGTCAGTCAGTCTCGCATCTTGTCAGTCCTCCAGCCCTCAGTGGGGGCTTCTCACCTTCGTTAGTCATTAATAAGCAGAAGATTTTGTTTCATGTTCAAAAGCTGTATGATATCTTCCAGATGCTTTTCTCTACTGGCTTTGATAGATACTTTTTTTTTCCATGTTGAAATACAAATTTTTAGCAGCTGAAGCATTTAATTAATTAAAACTAAAAAAAAAAAAAATCTATTTTAATATCATCACAATAATCTTTCTGGGGGTGACTTTATGGGAAAAGAAGGCTGGGTTTTTGATTCCCATGATGATTCCTTGTGTTCATTATTGGACCTTCTCATGAAGAAAGGCCACTCTCTATGCTAAATAGTAACTTAAATGGTATTTTATGTGGATGAGCAGTATCACTGTGATATTAAGTACGTGCTTTGAGCCAACTGGCTTGTCCTTAGGCCTCACTCTGCTCCTGTAGCACTCTGGAATGTGTGACCTCAGTAAGAGAATAACCAAAACTGCAGAGGAGGAGAGGCTTGAAACGAACTGAAATGAATGGGGGGAGGCTGATGTGAGATAACTTCATCCGTGTTCGTTTTCCCAAGGCAATCAGCAGCTGGATGCCATTCACGTGACACAGCTGGAAAGAGACACCGTCTTGGTCTGCCTGGACAGTAAGTAACGTGTGGCTGGTGGGCAGCTTCACTGCATCTTGTGCAACGCTTGCTGTGCCACAGCAGATTTTTATCTCTGTCGTGTGGTATTTTTTCCCTTTTCTTTGCTGATTTGTATTGAAATGTTTCCTAGTAGGTACAGTTCAGCTATGTGATCTTCTCACTTTGAGTCTTGTGATTCCACTTCTGCTTTTTCATGCCTGTATAGTCTTGTTTCTCCTATTCTGTGCCTTTCAAAATGAGATCTGTGAGGCAGCATTAGGGATGAAAATTCAAATATACTCAAATCAGAAATCAAATCTGGCAATTTTTAAGCCTATCTGGAAAATGTGGCATTTTCTACCCTGCCACACATGTTAGCTAACTAACACTACACCATATAATTATCTGTAATTTATATGCATTAGAAGTTAATATCACAATAGGAACTTTGCAGTTATTTAACCTGCTTGAATTTCAACTTTTATATTGTATTTCTGTAGGTTTTCTGAACTAAATTTGTTATTTCTAGGAAGGCTGTCAATAAAGTCTAAAAACCTACAGAAATCTGTAGGATGGTTTCTGTCTTTACTTTGAAAGAAAGATGCTCTGTTTTGTGCCTGAAAGTTGAAGTTAGTTTTTCACACTTAGAGCCACCTGTAGTCTTCTCCAGGGGTAGTTTTTAATACTTGATTTTCTGTTTTTCTTGAGAATTTGTGAAAATTGTGAATCTACAAGGGAAGTTGAAGTCAAGCAAGAAATTGGCATCTGAGCTGAGCTTTGATTTCTGCATCGAATCAGTGGGTAAGTGACTTTGTTCTGCATTGGCTCTCAAGAATTGGGAAATTGAAATTATGAATTTTGAAGATGTTTTAGTAATTGGTCTAGTAAAGCTCTAAGGACCTGACCTGGAAAGCTGCTTGCTCCAGGATATTGTGAGCTGTATCCTTGTCCCCACGGACGTCCTTAAGAAAATAAGAGAGTTGCCAGGCAGTATGAGTCTGATCTGCATGTGTTTTCAGCTGCTGTTATTTCTAACTTAAAAATAAGTTTTATCAGGATTTGATTGAAAAATGTTAATTATTCCTGGTCATTTCCGTGTTGATTGTTTAATTTCCCTTTCATTTCCATAGCACTGAGCACAATCTTTTGATAAAAAAAAGATTTGTATGGTAGTAATACATTCATTTGTTCAGTCTTCTAAAAACTAAGTTTTTATATAAAGTGGTAGCACATCCGTTTTTTAATAGTAAGGGCTGTAGTATTTGAATGCAATTCTTAATAGAACACAGCAGCCTTGCTAAAAGTTGTATTGTAATAATCAAGTGAGCATTTCTGCTATGAAAAGCTATAAAGATGAGAAACATCTGGATAACATACATTAAATAATTCTGTATGTCAAGGCCTGAACTTTTCTCTGGAACCAAATTCAGTAATAGAAAGAGAACTCATTTTTGTTAGCAAATCTGCACAATTCAGCAGTGAGGGCTCCTCAGGCATCTTCCCTTTAACAGAAAGTTCTCACACAGGTATTTTGTAGTTTATCAGCAGCTGCTAAAACAGGGCACATTCTTCTATACACAATCCCTATTTCGATATGTCAGAACCATGCTGAAGGAAGAATTGTTAGGATATTTCAATTTCTAAATTCTGTCGTGTTCTAATTACCTTTTGCTTTAGTTCCATACTGCGGTGTCTCCTGCTGACACATCCATAACGTGATTCAGCCATTGCCTTTTTTTCATGAACTCTGAAGGAATTCATAGACAGAAGCTTTTATTCCAGTCTTACACTTACCAGCTTCCTTGGAATAACGTGAGCAGGTCTTTATACTCCCAAGAGGGCTCTGGGGAACTCAGAGTATTAAAGGCCTCTCTGTTGACTGATTGCAGGGTAGACTGAGGAGTAACAGGTAAATATGTACATCTAAATGTAGAGAAAAAAACAGTTAGGAAAGATACAGGGATTCTGGTAAATGCATTCTGTTTTGTGCATTTAGGGTGCAGCTAGTACTGAGCAGATAGAAAGTGTGACTGTGAGGAATAACAACAAAAAAAAAATCTCAGAAAATAGTTAATGTATAAAATACATGTTTCTGCAACACTGCTAAGAGGATACCAAAATCTTCATTCATTTTTTCAAGCAATCTGGTAATTAAAGCATTCCGAGCTGTCAGCTTTCTGTGTTCTCTCCTTGGCCCTGAATGGAAGACTTCTCCTGTTGCTCATATTCATGCCTATTTTGAAGTAAATATATTTAAAATGATCTGTAATTTCCAGTGACCCGCTGGGTTTTGGGTGGCAGCATGTTTAACCACTAACCACTGCCTGGTGTTTTCTGCAAAACCAAATGATTAGCAAAAAAAAAAAAAAAAAAGATCTGGAGAATAGATGTGTAAAGGAGTACAGGAAAAACCAGAGATGCCTGTCTTGCCTTGGCAAACAGGGAATGTCTGACTGCTGTGCTTTGAATCGAATTGCAAAAAGCATCTCTCTGATCCAAATTCCCGTTAGCGCTGCGGGAAGCCTGGATTTGCTGGGTTCAGGCAGGCTGTGCTCACTGCTGCTCTGTGTTTCCTCTGCAGTGTGCCTTCAAGACAGCGTGCTGGCCTTCTGGAAGCACGGCATGCAAGGCAAAAGCTTTAAGTCAGATGAAGTAAGTTGTCCCCCAGTATTTCCAAACTTTTTATTTTTCAAACTTTTTTTCTTTATAAATGTTGATTTATCTGATTCAGTCCTGTAATTTGAACTAAATTATATCAAACTTTTTAAAAAGCCATGATCAGGGTTATTTTTCCTTCCAACTCAGACCTTTGCGTCTCATTTTTAGCATTGAAATGGATCTTAACGTCTCAGTTTTTTCTACAGGTTACCCAGGAGATATCAGATGAGACCAGGGTTTTCCGCTTGCTGGGATCAGACAGGTAACTGAAGAAACATAAACCTTTTATTTTCTCTAAGCCAACCTTTCTACCCACAAGCTGCAGTTGTGTTCCAGCCGGTCACAGGTCTGTCTGTAGGCAGTTGTGCAGGAGGCAGTGACACTGCTTAACAAATGTAATTAGTGTAATTGCTTCCAAATCCAACATCCAAGGGCCCCTCCCTCGCTTTCCACTGCAGTGGTGGAACTGAGAACAAAACCACCGTGTGCAGGAGAAAATCTGCAGGGAGAGAGAGATGGCAGGTGCCTTTGGCAGACAGTTAAGCTTGGTGCCAAAGGCACTTCTGGCCTTTTGACTTCGACTTTTCACCTTTTTGGCCTGGATTCCTTAAGAATTACTGAGTTGCCGAAGTGAAGATAAGGGACGGAAGCAGTTAGGAGAGAGACTTCATTGGAAAGCACTTTGGGAACCACGACATGGAAGATCCGTGTGTGATCCCGGGGATTCTGGTAGAGGAACCCCCTTCTAGTTCTCTGTTCCTTGGCAGGGATATCTGAGCATTTTTATCAGAAGCGTTGCTGCCTACAATGGAAAATGAGCAAAGTGATTCAAAGAATAAAATCCCCAAGATATGTGGGGGAACCCCTCTCTCTCCCATCTTTGTACACTTGTGAGGGACCACTTAGTTCTTCCTTGGTGCTAGCTAAGCCCCACGCTTCCCATTTCACCAGTGACCACTCTGGCTTTCGTTTGTGCTTGGCTGGCAGGGTGGTGGTGCTGGAAAGCAGGCCGACGGAAAACCCCACGGCTCACAGCAATCTCTACATCCTGGCCGGCCATGAGAACAGCTACTGAGCAGCAGCAACCCGACACACAGCTCAGCACCAACGCACCGCATCAGGAAAACCATGGAACGTTATAAAACTCTGTGCAAGCCGGACTGTGACGTCCTTGTTCTTGTTCTTGACACCTAAAGGATCTTGTTTTAGGGTGGAAATCAGTCCATTTTTGCAGCTGGGAACAGCTGGTTCTGTCTCTTGCCACTGTGTGGTTGGTTATATCAAGTTTGCTTAATAAAAGCTATGAGATAAATAGTCCTTTACTCATTAGTCATGGGGAAACGGAGCCTTTAAAATAACATTATGCCGTAAAGGTGCCATAAACTGTTAAATATTTTACTTCCCTTGGATTTTTCCTGTATTCTGTAGATACAGATAGAGTGCTGGCTGTTTCCCTGTTTTATACTGAGTCTTATTCTTAATAAAAATGATTTGTGTAGGAAGTGAAAGTATCTGCAAAGCTTTTTGTTTTTAAATCTGCCATTCAGTATGGCTTTGTATAATAGACTATTTAATCTTTATTTATTAATCTGCTGCTAGGATGGTGTAATGTATCTAACTTTTAGCAAAGGAAGGTTGCAGAGCAGCTTACTCTTTTTTTTTTTACAATTGTATAAAGATTTGATTATTCTTTTTTCTTGTAGAGACGTAGTGCATTCTCGAGGGGTATGCTACAATGTTGGTCGATCTTGTAAAAATGCAGTTTTGTACAACAAAGTATTTTGTATTGATTTTTGCCTGCAGAATTGCCATAAAAGGGATTTTCTTATTTACTAGATGTAGGGTGTGTGTACACAAAATATAATATGGATATCAAACATGTTGCTAGCGGATGAGTGTGTACAATATAGGGGTGTGTGTGTCTGCATGTGTGGTAAGTTGACCGGCAGTGTGTATTTTATATATATATATATTTTTATATATATATATATATAAATGTACAAAATATATATGCTTTATTTTCATAAATTAGGGATAAGCCTCGTGACATAAAATGGAAATATCGGCAGATTGTCCCTGGTCATCCTTAATGAATGAAAGTATCATGTATCTAACTGCCCATGACGTGTAGTTTATTTATACTATTCCAGGGGGGAACCCATAGGATAACTGAGCTCTCCAGCTTTTTGCTTGTACGGTTATCCAGATGTTGTCCATCAGACTTATTTGTGGATAGTTACTTCCCCTTCTGTGTAGTATAAATAAATATGATAAGAAGTAGTATTCTATAATAAAGCTTCAGATCGCTTCTTCCCTTTCCCTATTTTTCAGTTTGTCACCTGCATTTTTCTTCCTCTCTTATTTCTCCATCAAAGAGTCACATTGGTTTTTTTTATCTTCCTCATTAATTAAAATTCTTGAGGTACCATTAGATACGAATACAGCCTGACTCCAGGATAGGGTATGGTTTTACTACCTCACACTAACCTGCAAGCTTTGCTGCAAGGAAACAGCGCACAGGCGGATACAGTAGCAGTTCATTAACATTTGAAAGGAGGGTTTTTAAATGCAGTCCTCGTATTCTGCTATCCAATATCTGTGACCTGCAAGGAAAGCGGGTTAGAGGCTTCCCAAGGCATTTTGATAAAGCAATAAAGGTAAGTGTTGTCGAGGGGCTTGCCCTGACCCGAGGCGCTGCTGACCCACTGAGCACAACCCGAGTGGTTTGATCTGAACCCACAATGTGGAGAATGGGGAGCTGGGCTGCCCGCTTAGGCATCGAACTACTTGATTCATAATTTAGCATGGACGGAATTAACTCGGCACACGCCATGAATCAGTAATGTCTGTTTGTTACCAGGTACAGATGGAGTTTTATGTCGTTCTGCAGGTCTGAGAGGAGAACAAGTTTAGCATTTTGTCCACTTGGCACTGTCATTCAAAACAAGTTCTTTCTTGTTGATTTGACCTTTATATCAAGGCGATCTTTTCAGTCCTGAAACTGTGGTGAGGTTTAATAAGTAACTGTACAAACAGATCTTAAAACAGTCCACAATGTATTGAGAACATTTGGACTGGTCAGTTGTAATCAGAGATTAAATATTTTCAAAAGGACATTGAAGATTTATTTTTTGAAGAAATTGAGGGAAAGGGGTCTGTTGAAGCATGAAGTCCA
Organism: Nothoprocta pentlandii; assembly: GCA_013398315.1. Lineage (NCBI taxonomy): Eukaryota > Metazoa > Chordata > Aves > Tinamiformes > Tinamidae > Nothoprocta > Nothoprocta pentlandii. The sequence goes on along the minus strand of VZSG01000453.1, from coordinate 630,123 downwards.
TTATTTTAGCTTCTAAAACCGATCTCTCTCTGGAAATTATTCTCAAGTTGTTCCATAACTGGATAGCAAAAGTCTGTGGCTGTTTAGTTTGAATCCATCCTTTATAGTGAGTGAGGCTAACAGAGAGAAAAAAAAACAATAACAAAGGGGTTTGCACACTTTTTTTCAGCTGTGTGTGTGATAAAGAACAATTTTGGCTAAGAGATTTCTTGATGTAATTTTTCCATATCATGGGACTATTTTAACAGGTGCTGTTAGGAGAAGCCTTTTATTCCCCGTGCACGGTTTGGCTAGAATAGGTGGCTTCACTTGACATTAGCACTACATGGCGAGTAACTGTTCTCTAGTACTGGAATTACTTCTGTCATAGGCAACAGTGACTGGTGACTAACCCTAAACTGGTGCAACACCCAGATCACCATCAATTTAAAATAGTGGTGAAGACAGAAGTTGAACACAGATGTTGACATTGTAGAGCAAACATTTTCATATAATTTACCTCATTCACTGCAGAATTTTGGCTTCATCTCTGAAAACGTGATGCCTAAAAGACTAGAGAAATCTGTAAATAAAATAGGAGTATTTATAGGGAATAACTGGAGTAAATAACTATTAGGTCATTACACTGTCATGGAACAATAAGTATTTTTCTTTGAATGACATGAATGACTGGGGATTTGCTGAATTATACAGATGAATCTAGGAAAGTCCTCATTTAATGAAAACTCCTGGTTTTCCGCTGTGAAAGCATTTCCAGTGGTGAGTTCTGAAATGCTTTGTCCAGCCTGGCTTAGGAAACTCCGGGGGTTTCTGGCCTATCTGCAGGGTGCTGTGTCCTAGTGTAAAACATTGCCACAGCAGAGCATGGCATAACTGACGTGCGCGTTTCGCAGCTCCGCCGCCCTCAGCAGGTGACTCTGACTCGTGTGTTTTGCATCTCTTAGGCTGTTTACGTTAGTTTGGTATTGTCTGTGTCTTTGTATGTTTTTGTAACCTTTCAGCCGGGGTTGAGAAATGCACAGAGCGCGATTTTGGAATTTCATAAAGCAAAGACTTGTTTGTTCTCTCCTTACTCTTTTGACAGATCTCAAAGTATTTGTTGTTTGATACTCAAGGTTCATATATTCACCTTGAAAGCCTTCAGAGAGGCTCCCCGAGTTCTTTGAAGCATGAACAGTGTTTGAAAAGAAGCCTATAGATTAGTTATGTTTGATTTCCTAACCAAATTCATTGCAACTGAGAAATACAACTGTAGTTGTGTTGACATCTGATTAAAAGAGGAAAGGTACAATGCATCAGCGAGCCATGATGTCTCGGCTGGGGAGGACGTAGAGACTGGGAGAGTTTCTGACATGTCCTTTTTACCTTGCTTGGCCGTTAGATTATAACTGAGATTCTTAACTGCACTTGCACGGGTTTGTGCACCTGGGCTTTGTTCTACTTAAATTCCTGTTGTGGTTCATTTCAGTCTATGCCAAATAAACTACGCTTTGTTTGATACTCAGATGGTGTTGTAGCCTTTATGAAATCTACCCCGAAGGAAGTGAACTGAGCCGTGGGTCATCTTACAGCAGCCAGTGGGATGGCCTCATCAGGGGATGGCCACACTTCTTGCAGCTACAAATCCCTTGGGAACCCCAGGACGAACACCGGGTGGATGAGAGGGATGGAGGTCTGGGGACAGCGCCGAGGTGGGAAACGCAGTGGCAGCCGCAGGGTCTCTCCAGCTTGGACTACCCAGTGCACCGTTCCATCACAGCCCTCCCATGGATCCTACATGGACCCTATGCAGGATCTGCAGCTCCAGCCCATGTAGGATCTGCAGCAGTTCATACAAGCTTTCCCCTCACAGGTTAGCCTGCTTGATCCAAGGAAATCCCTGCAGCAGAACAGTTCCGACAATTTTATTTGGATTTGTCATCAAAATAAAAGGGTGTCCCTAAAGCATATGGTAGGAGGAGCCAAAAAATTACAGTGTGTGTGACAGCTAGACAAAATACTTTAAAAGGGGACTGGGGATATGGTGGATGTAAGATAAACCCTCTCCCACAACACTGTGGGGTGCAGGATGTCCACACACACCTGCTTTTCTCCAGACCTTCTGCTGGAAGTGATCACCACCTCAGGAGACCATCTCCATCACGGTGTGAGGAAGCAGATCAGCAGCCACAGACATGAACAGATGAGGAGACAGCATCTTATGGGGTGGAAATGCTCATGGAAAGGATTAAACCCCTGGGGGGAGCAGACACTTCAGGTTCCACCACCAGAGAGGGCAAGAAACAGCCTGGAGGGCACCAGCATCTCCAGGCTCCCAACGGAACCCAGAGCAGGAATGTGCCCAAGACCTCCCCAAAGTAGCTCCGTCTCCCCTCCTCCTCCCCGCCCTGAGGAGAAGCGAAGCCGTCGCCAGGGAGGGAAAAGAGCCACGGAAACCCTGGAGACCGGGCGCGACGCCGCAGCCCCGCGCAGGGAAGATGGCGCCGCGCCAGGAGCGGGGCGAGGCGGGGCCGGGCGGGGCGGCCCCGGGGGAGACGGCGCGAAATGGCGGGCGGCGGCGGGGGCGCCGCGGCGCCCTGAGGCGCCCTGAGGCGAGGGCGGGGGGAGCGGCGCCATGGAGCGCTACGAGAAGCTGGGCAAAGTCGGCGAGGGCTCCTACGGCGTCGTCTTCAAGTGCCGCAACAAGGACACCGGCCAGGTCGTGGCCATCAAGAAGTTCCTGGAGTCCGAGGAGGACCCGGTGATCCGCAAGATCGCCCTGAGGGAGATCCGCATGCTCAAGGTGCGCGGCGACCGGCCGCCCCGCTCCCCGGGGAGGCAGCGCCGGGGTGGGCACCCGTGTGGAGAAGGGGCGCGAGGGAGCGGCCAGGGGAGCCGGGGCGGTTGGGACCCTCGTGAGGGTGATTGGGACCCCCAGGAACCTGGGACCCCTCAGGAATCCAGTTGGGACCCCCAGGAGCCCGGTTGGGACCCCAGCAAGTGCAGGCTCCCCGGGCAGCAGACTCCTTCGGTGCCATGTTGGTGGGACACAAGCTGCTACGTAGCCACAGGCTGTTCCCTCATGGATAGGGATGAGCGTCACCCAAATTGTCACTTCTAGAGGTGATCCCGTGTGGTTGGTGCCGCCTTTGTGCCGCGCAGGCACTCGCCTCCTGGGAAAGAGACCCCCGGATGTGCCTTGCCCAGCTTTTCCGCACACGTTCATCCCTTGCACTGGAGAACGGGATCTGGCTCCGTGCTCACTCTCCAGGTGCAGCTGGGAGGCAGAAACCCGGGAGAAGGAGGATGAGGATGGGCTCAGTTTTCCCTTCACACCCATCTTTCAGCAGGGCTTTGAAGCCAGGAGGTATCTCCATAGTTTAGTGTTCTGTAGACACTCGTGCACTTTCCTATTGAGCTCTTCTGTAATCTCAGTATATGGATTTGGTGTCCACAGTGTCCTGAGGCAGAAAATCCACATAGCCCTGCAGGGGAAAAAAAAAAAAAAAAAAAAAAAAAAAGATATATGTCCTTTTATTTGTAAACTTGCTGCCAGGTGATGCCATGCGGTGCCCCCAGTTATGTGGCATGAGAAGGGGAGTTGTCCCCTTCTCACGTTCTCCAGCCTGTATATGATGTTGGAGGCCTCTGTCATTGCCCTGTCTTCACTTACCTCTTTTCTCTGCAGAAGAGCCCCGGCTTTAAACACTCTAAACTGATTAAAGACCAATATTTGCAAAATGTGGGTACACCGTAAATTTTAAACTGATGACTTCCAGCCCAAGCACCTTTTTGAGAGATACATACAGTTCCAACAGACACCGTGTGTTCTTTTAGACAGTCATGAGTTCAGGATGTTGGAGTTAACAAAGCTCTACGGAAATCCACAGAGAAAGATGTTCCCTTTCATTTAAAACTTCTTTCCTGGCGATCGCGGTCCCTCAGCCTCTCATCTCAACACGATGCTGTTTCTGGACCTCACTGCGCTTTGGTGTTTTGTGTAGCTGGTCTGGAAACCAAGCAGCTTTCGGATTTGTAGTAAAGTACAAGTTTTCAGCAGATTGTGACATTGCTGATACGCTTGTTTGTCTAAATCTCTTTTTTGCTTTTACCTCGTTTTTTACTGGAAATTTATAAATTATGAAAATGTTGATATGTTCATAATTTATAAATTATGAAAATGTCAAAAGAATACAATCCTCCAGCAAAATAAGCATTGATTTCATGATTGTGATGGTAGACAAGCCATCATCTAGGGAAAAAGAAACATAATTTTTGACAGCTTTGAGGAAGAAGGTAGGTAAACTTTTGCCCTATCTAGAGCAAGCGGAAGACATTTAGCTGTGTCTTTCAAGCCAACAGCGCTTGAGATGCATTAAGAAATAAGTGATTAATAAAGATTGGTAAAATAAGTAAAAAGGAAAATAGTCATTGCCGCAGACAGTGGTAATGAGGATGGTAAATTAATTGTCTTTAATTTGGCACAAAGCCCAGACCGCCGTGGCTTGCTGTGGCAAGAGCGGTGCCGGGCAGTGTTGGCTTTAGCAAGTGGAGACCTGCTCGACTCTCTTTTCAGCTTTTTCTCAGTAAATAGTAACAGTTTGTTTGTTTGTCTGTCCGGGTTATTGCCTGGCGCAGGCAGCAACTGAGCGTTTGTGAGGGACTGAGTGAGCTTGTGTTTCATGGGTGAGAAATGCGGGGCCTGGTTAGGTATTGTTCTGCAGAGCAAATACGTGGGGACCAAGGGCGGGAGCCGCGGAGGCCGAGCGGAGCAGAGCGGAGCGGGGAAGTGCCGGCCTCCCGAGCGAGCCGCAGGCCCCAGCGCGGGCTGGGAGACATGGAAGCAGCAGTTGGTCTTTGTGCCAGCCCCGCCAGGGCTGTGGAAACCTGATGGCCGCTGTTTGCAGGAGGCTGAAGTGCCCCGTGCGGGAAAGGGCCTTCCCTGTGGCGCCCTGAGGACCTCGTCACTGCTCTGTGCATGGACACTTTGGATTGAGCCTGTTGTCCCTCAGGGGGACGTGGATGCGGAGAGTTGGTGCTAAGTACGTCCTAAGGTCAGGACTGTTCTTGGGTGCTGCTAAGCGAGGAAAATGCTGTTGCTGAAAACCGTACGCTGAGAGAAACCTGAAAAGGGTTGGTTTGTATCTGCGGTGTGCAGAGATGCTTTGTGTCTCCATTAAGATGTCCCCGGCTGGAGAAGTTGCCCTGGAAAGTGGAGTCCTTGCTGGAAGTAGCAATTCGGTCTGGCTGAGACCTGGCAGGAGGAGAGGCAGAGATTGGACTCGCAGCACAATGTAAGACTGAAGCCTTCAGCTGATGCTAGTGCCCTTGCACAGCTGGCACCACGGTCACAGCTCGGTGAGGGTCTGACCCAAGGGGATCAGTCCTGGTGAGATAAACCCCCAGCTCTACAGCAGGAGAGGGCACACAGGACAGTGAGGGCCTGTACTGGTCTTTCCAGTCTTAACCGTCTGCTGCCTTGTCTGTGGGCTTTTCCAGATCGCTTGGAAGTGCACTAGAAGATGGCATTAGGATAGCTCCTAGGTGATGCCCTTTCCAGGCTCCTCGCTCAGAAATGCGTTGGATCCAAAGCCTCCGCGAGGCAAAGCCCTCGTGGATACAAGTGCCTGCAAGCGCGGCGGCTGGTGCCATTTCGTCTGAAAAAAAGGCCCATGTTCCTGAGCTGGGTCTGGCTGCTCTTTGTTTCCTTTTCTGATCGCTTTATCATGCCCCTTGCCTAGAGCTGCTCTCCAAGTCCTCCCAGAAATGTGGGAAAGGAGTATAAAATTAGAAACTCTGGTGATTTCTCCCTTCGCCTCTTGCAAGGCCCATCCTGGTGCTCAGGCTTGGCAAATGGTAGGAATTTTCCTGAGCTCTCCAGGAGAGGAAGCCCTGGCATGAGCTCGGGAAGTGCTTGAGAGGAAGGGCAGGAAGCAGTAGTATAACTTTTCCTACTTAACCCCCCCAGGTTGCAGCGCTGAAGCTAATGGAGCCTTTCCTAAGAGGCGCTGCTTGCAGCCGAGCTGACTCGCGGCCCAGCACTAACCAACTGATCTATGCGTTGTGTGTTGCAGCAACTGAAGCACCCCAACCTGGTGAACCTGCTGGAGGTGTTCAGGAGGAAGCGAAAGCTGCACCTCGTCTTTGAGTACTGCGAGCACACGGTTCTGCACGAGCTGGACAAGCACCCGTGGGGGTGAGCGGCGCGTGGTGCCCGCGCCTGGGGCGCCCCTCGCTGCTCACAGCATTTCCAGGGGTCCCGTTAACGTCGGGCAGACTCTCAGCACGCTGCCCGGGGCTCGCTCTGTTCCTGCACTTCAGCAGTCACGGCCAAAAGAGCCACCCGGAGGCTGCGTGTGCCCCACGCAGCGCTGCTCACCGTGGGGCTGGGAACCCTGAGCGTTTGGGTCGTCTCTGGCTGCCTGCACAGCTGCAAAGCCGAGGCCTTTAGAGGACCTTGTGTCCCACAGCAAAGAGCTTAAAGCTGCTCAGAGGCGGGTGGCCTGGGGACAGCCTGCTTCCTGCTGCCCCAGGGGTGTTGCTCATCTGTGGGATGTTGCTCACTGGGGAGTTTGGTTCCTTTGAAGCTGACACGTGTCCTGGGAGGGGAAAGGGACACGTGTCCCTTTCTGCAGCTCCTGGGTGCACCCCTGTAAGGGAAGGGGATTGTTGCACGGGGCGGATTTGGACCTTCCCAGTGTTTTGTAGGGGAAGAAAGTGACAGAGCCACGACACAGGCTGTGTGGCACAGGCACCAGGAGCAGCCCTGCAGGCCGGGTTCACCTTGAGGTTCTGCTCGGAGGAAGCTCCGCTCTACCCTTCAGCACTGCTCTTAGAGCCAAGCAGGGTGCCATGAGGCTTCACTGCTGGAGCTCTCGTGCTCTTTGTGTCTCTGTTCTTTTTAGACAGATTAAAAAGAAAGGACTGGATGGGTAAAAGTCAGCTCTGCATGAGGCAGTAAAGGTTCAGGTTTGATAGCATGAGAACTTGTGAGCAATTGGGGCATTTTGAGGGTTGGAGCTACCTGTGAAGAGTAGAGAATCCTTTATAGGCAATTTTTAAGCAAATGTCTTTTCTTGAAGGGCTGAGCATATGGGTAGGGAGATGGGCAAGTCAGTCCCTACAGTCCCTTTCTCACTCCATGCTTTTAAGATGATGATACACTTAAAACCTCAATAATTGCTCCAGAGAGTAACAGTGTCTTTGTGAGTGTGTGACACTCGGTCTCGTTGCTGGGTGCCACAGTGCTCCCCTTTGCGTGTGTCTGTGAGACTCGAGTGCATCCCGCAGCGTCCCTGCTGACGTATCCTGTCACGGGATGCATCCGGGCAGGAGTGCACGGACAGCCTGGGGTGCAAACCTGCCGGCCCGCCGAGAGAGGAGGGAAAGGCCAGATATCCCCTTAAAACAGGCACTAGCACCAAGTGTGAGCTGTGTGAGCAGCAGGGAAACATTCCCCAGGGCAGGGCTTGCTCTTTTGATGCGTTATAAACGATGCTCCCACTAAATATATCCTCCCTAATTATTCACAGTGGCTTGGTGCTATGGAAATGCTGGGCGTAAGTTCATAGATCATTCTGTGGGCCTTGGAGCTGAATGGATTGTGTGTAGGACACTAATTGGGGTTGAGTGAACAAGAGCCTGTGGTTCTTTCTCGCTCCTATGGAGCTCTAGGAGGAGCGTGGAGGGTGATCACGCTTTGTGTACGAGCAAGCAGCTTCCACCCAGAGTATTCGAGGCTGTTCCCTGGAATCGAGCAGGTCCCCCCAGGTTTGGGGGGAAGAAGCTTTGTGTCTGTTTTCCGTTCATTCCAAACAGCCTCCACGTGAACACCTAGCACATGGCTGCACACTTTGCATTTGATCTTTACTGCTGCAGGTGGTCGGGCCTTTGTGGACATGACTAATATGGGCACACGCCTCATGGCACCAGGTTTCCAGGGCATTTCACCAACTTCAGCCCTTTAGTCAGAGACCTCTGTATGATCTTCTGTCACTTAAAGGCCTTCCTGTCTTTTCTCCTATAATAGTAAAGTTATTTTGGAGCTTCTAGAGAGGGTCCAGCGGAGAGCGACAAAGATGATTAAGGGACTGGAACATCTCTTGTATGAGGAGAGACTGAGTGAGTTGGGCCTGTTCAGCTTGGAGAAGAGAAGGCCAAGAGGGCATCTGATTAACATGTATAAGTACATGAAGGGAGAATGTAGGGAAGAAGGGGCCAAGCTCTTCTCATTGGTGGCCAGTGACAGGACAAGGGGAAATGGGTATAAGTTGAAATACAGGAAGTTCCATCTCCAGGTGAGGAGGAACTTCTTCGCTGTGAGGGTGACAGAGCAGTGGAACAGGCTGCCCAGGGAGATTGTGGAGTCTCCTTCTCTGGAGGTCTTCAAAACCCATCTGGATGCCAGCCTGTGCCACACGCTCTGGGTGTCCCTGCTGGAGCAGGAAGGTTGGACTAGATGATCTCTAGAGGTCCCTTCCAACCTTGAACATTCTGTGATTCTGTGATTTTCAATGACTAAAATGAAAATGTGCTTTTTTTAAACAGGGTGCCAGAGCATCTCGTGAGGAGCATAACCTGGCAGATTCTCCAAGCTGTGAACTTCTGCCATAAGCACAATGTAAGTCACCTATATAGCACCAAGGAGTGCTGCAGCATGGCTTTAAAGAGATGCAGATTCTTCTTTCCCAGTTACACAGCGTTCATGAGAAGAAGTTAGATGAAATTTTCCATTTTTAATAGAAAAAATATATCTGAACTGTTAGCAAATATCTGCACTGGCTGATCTTCTCTCATTCATGTCCCCTGCGTTTGGTGTCAAGGAGTGATTTACACCAGTGACAAAGGTCAGCTTCCAGGCTGAACAGGAACATATCCTTTGTGTTCCCTTTGTCATCCATCACAGCCAGAGCTGCAGAAAACTGGAGTTGTGTCTGATTAAGCAAGACCTGAGCAAACCCCTGCTGATTTCCCAGTGTCCTTCTGAGGAGAGGCACTGGGGCAGGCCACTAGTTAAAATTTTGTGAAACTTAAGTATACGAGAACGTGTTCTACAGCCTCCTCTGCTAGAAGATGTGAGCTCTGTGGTAAAAATGTGTAGAAAGCTGTGAGGCTGCTTTCAGAAGCAGGGAAGGAAAGGGCCATTTTGGAGACAGTCTTCAGGCAAGTTTAGCTGTGATGCTTGGCTTCTGTTTATCAGGCAGGGTTTGAGATTTGAGGCAGGCGGGAGATCATTCTGGAGTGGATGTTTTGTCTTTGCAGGGAGAATTATGTGCACCTGAGCCACAGGAACTTGGCTGTAGGTCTGTCCTACTTCCAGGATTTGTTGTTTTGTTTCTTTTCTTCTGTTCCCTTTCTCAGTCTGAAAGACGTAATGACTTATAAAAATGAAGGTCCAGTCTGACCTGCTGTAGGTCACAGGTAATGAGGTTTTGTGCAGCTGCTCTTTTCTGGGACTCAGTGACTTTGATTCACAAGCAGCTTTTCAGGCTTCAGCAGGAGACAAAATAATTTACCAGCAGCTCAGCCAGGAAACTCCAGGCTGAGTTTCCGTGTTTATGATAGCTGGAGAGGGATGATGTGTGCTAGACCTGGGTGTCCCAGCAGAGCACACCTGCCATTCAAAGGCAGAAGATAATAAGGTGCCAGTTTGAGCAACAGAGACTATTTGTCAGGCCTAAATTTAAGGTTGAAACCTCCACAGTATCTCTTTCCAAAGGTGGCTATAAGCAAAGTAATTGTGATGCCCACATCTCACGCGACTTCAGCTGCTCTTAAGGAATCTTCACTTCTAGCAGCAATGATTGCCTGGTTAAAATTCATTGCACAATTTTCAAGGGGTATGTGGTGATATTAAGAGGTTCTTTATCAAAGGCCAGGGTAAATACTTGCTTCTAACTTTGTTCTTTTTTTTTTTTTTTTTTTTTTTTTTTCTGTTTCCAGTGCATCCACCGGGATGTAAAGCCAGAAAACATCCTGATAACAAAGCACTCGGTCATCAAACTCTGTGACTTCGGATTTGCCCGCATTCTGAGTGAGTGCTCACTAGTTCCATACATAGATTGTTGCCCATGGAAGCTCAAATAAAGCACAGGATCAGGCTCTCCAGGCCCAATAAAGACCTGCTTTGTGTGATGCTTGTGTAAATCATCCTGTGTAAGGGCTGGCTGGTTTCCACAGAGAGGCTCTGCTACAAAAGCCCTGGAGGTGCCAGGGTAGAGATCCTCAAACCAGCTTAAAGGCGCCTGACTTGGACACGGTGCAGGCAGTTCCCCCTGCAAACAAGGGTCCTGAGTGCCCTACTGGTGCAGCTCAGTTGTGGCTGCTGCTGGAGCAGGTAGGTGCAACTTGGCCTGGGCCTCTCCGTGCTGCCGTGTAGTCACTTCTGTGCTGCTGGAGCCACAGCTGGAGTTCCTGGCAGGAGGAGCCCCCTGGCAGCAGCTGCTGTCTCTGCAAACAATAGCTTCACATTTTCCATAATCATAAACCCCCCTGCATTTTCTTTTCAGCTCTTGTTCAGGCAAGTCATGTGAGGCCTGGGAGCTGATGCAGGCTGACGCAGGGGCCCACTGCAGAGCTCTGCATGTTTTCTTTTTGAGAAAAACATGGTTCTGATTTTTGCCAAATCATAAGTATTTCCAAAGTCGGATTCTGCTGGTGGCCAGTGACTCATGCTGTTCCTGTGGCTCTCGCCTGCTCAGCGCTGCTGCTGTGTGTTTACACGTCTTGAGATGTGTAAAAACTCAAGGCAGCTCTTTTGCATCGCGCTGATCCCATATTCCTGCCTATTTCTCTCCTTCCTGACCCCAACCTAGCCGGACCGAGTGATTATTACACAGACTACGTGGCTACCAGATGGTACCGCTCCCCAGAGCTGCTTGTGGGAGACACCCAGTATGGTCCCCCCGTGGACGTGTGGGCGATCGGCTGCGTCTTCGCAGAGCTGCTCTCCGGGGCGCCCCTGTGGCCCGGCCGCTCGGACGTGGACCAGCTCTACCTCATCCGGAGGACTCTGGGTGAGTCTGTGCCGCGGCAGCCGGGCCGCTCGCTGCGGGGTCCAGGCTGTGATGAGCTCCTCTCCCTGGCGTGGGCAGGAATCCGGCATGCTCACGCTCTCCCAGCGATTCCGACGCCAGGCTCATCTCCGTGCTGCTGTTGTCAGTGTTCTGGGTGGGTCCAAAAGATGTAGTTCTGTGAGAAAATGCTGTCCACACAGTGGACAGAGCTGTGGGAATGGAGAGAGCTTCCCGGGATTAGCAACAGAGGAGTAGCTTCCAGAGGATGGAGAAGCTGGAATGTGTCCAGTATTTCTGGGACATGGAGGCTGTGAGCCTGATGGGACACCAGCACCGCTCCAGGGGTGCCAGCTCTTCTGGATGACTTGGGGAGGACCAGAGCTGTTCTTGGAGTCTCCTCTGTGGTGGGAGCTGGGATCAACCAGTAAGAGCTCCTTTCAGCAGGACAAGAAGTTGTGTGGTGGATCTCTCCTTGTAGCAGTTGTTCGCTTCATTCAGGGGGTTACTGTCTCCTTGAGGGAGCAGGTTTTCCCAGCACGTCTTGTATGTGGTCTCTTGTAGGATACTGTGGTTGGATAACAGATGCTGTGTAGTTTCCTTGCAGATTTAGCAAGCTGAAGTTGGCATCCACCTGGGAGGTGACGGTTTTTCAGGAGAAGCTCTGTGGGGTAGAATTGGTTTCATGCTGCAGCAGAAGAATGGGCAGGGATGCAGAGGCAGGGTCATCACCTGCAGTTGTCTGGAAAGGCCCTTCCGTTCTGTTCAGCACCGGTGTGGCCTCTGGAAAGCTGGCTATGCTCCTAGGCCGTGCAGTTTGAGAGATGCAGAGTGTGTTTGGTGGCCACTGGAGGTCCCTGCTGGTCCTTTGGCTGGGAGCTCGATGGCTGCAGAGCCCACGGGGAGCAGCCAGACTAGGAGAGGTTGATGCTCCAGCAGCCGGTGGTGACAAGGACAGCTTGGTGGGTACCACACAGACAGAGAAATGAGGTGCCTGTTTTAGAAAGGGCTAAAGGTGTTTTGGGAAAGATTTGAAAGAACCAGGGAACTTTTCAGGATTTGGCATCAAGCAAAGTGGTCCCTGCCTCTGGGTAAGGACTGGTTGGATCTAGTTCCTCACAGCTTTGGAGGAGGTCTCATAAGCACTGCAGGTACCTATTGATGGATGTGGAAAGACTGGGGACATCCAAAGGTTTGAGCCTCACACCTGCTGCTTCACACAGGAAATCTAGGAGTCAGTCTGGATTTGGAACAGAGGCTGAGCAAAAGAGCAAAAAACTGTGTAAAACTTGAACTAATCCGGGCCTGCTGTTTCGGTCTAATGTTGGTGTCTAACAGCTGATTCCTTGGGTGGACGGAAATGAACCACCACTTCTGAGCTGAAATATGTTTAAATGAATTGAGAATCATAATTTGTACTAAGCAATTTGGAAAATTGGAAAGGCAACAAATGGCTTTAAAAAATAACCTCTTTAGCTAGAACTATTGTTAAACTTAATTGCTTCATCTTCCACAATACATTTGAGCAAGCGTTAGTTGAGTTATAATTTATTCTTAATTATAAGACTTGAGACAGAAGAGATTCCTTTTTGATCCAGGTGATGGACTGAGGCAGAGTTTCCAGAGGAAAGCTGCTTGTTCAAAGCTATATAATTATAGCGGTTTTGTGATTGTATTTTGTGATGTGTATTTTGTGATTGGCCATTTTGTTATGGATTTGACCCTAACATTTTGCTTGCTTTGAGCTGTTCTCTTACGGGCCTCTCAGCTTCATAAAGGGCCATGAAGCTGCACTGGGGCAAAGTGACCGCGTGTCCCTTTTGGCACCTTTTCTGTACAATATCCTCAAGTGTGTACAAAAAATCCCCTCCAAACAAGTTAAATTTTCGTGAGGCCCTGGGCTGCTCCCTCCCACGGAGGAGAGAGGGGAGGTGGCTGCTGATTTTCACCTTGCTGGGTGTCCAGCTCGGGCTCCACGCGGGCTCTGGCTCTGAGGCTGGGACATGTTCCCGCACAGCCCGTGCTCAGGCTCTGGCATCCCGGGCTGCATGGAGAGATGATTCCATTTCAGATTCCATTCCATTTCAGATGATTTCATTTTCACAAATGAAAACTTTACCAGCTTGTTTGCTGGATCTCCGTCTGTTTAGAAGTTCTCTCCAGTGGTGTCAGCCTTGTTGTAGAATAAACCTGTTCAATGCAGGTGCTGTAAAAACAGCAAATTAATTCCTTTGGAGATAGAGGTGCATTATGATACTGAGGAAGAACCCCTTTCCTGTGAGGCTGCCCAGGGAGGCTGCGGAGGCTCCTGCTCTGGAGATCTTCCCAAGGCGCCTGGATGCTCCCGGGTGCCCCGTGCTCTGGGTGTCCCTGCTGGAACAGGGGCTGCGCTGGGTGATCCCTAGGGCTCCCTTCCAACCTCAGCCATTCTGGGGTTCTGTGCTTCTGTAATCTAATTTTGCTTTTTTTTCTTGGTCAAAGGGGATCTTATTCCCAGGCACCAGCAAGTATTCAGCACCAACCAGTACTTTAGTGGGGTGAGAATTCCAGACCCAGAGGACATGGTAAGAGCTCCCTCCAGCCATCCTCCCTCCAGCCTCGTGCTGGCCAGCAGTGTATTTGTGTATGTGTAGTGTTAAGGAGACAGTGTCTGGGCAGAGAATGTTCCTGCTTCTGTTTCCCCAGAATATACCCTTAGAAATGTCCTCACCTCCCTTTGCTTGCTCTAGCATTTAAGGAGTAATTGAGTGAAGCACAAACCATTTCCATGACTTTGAATCCTTGCTGCAAGCATCTAAGACCCCGTGGTCCGGGCATACCCAGAATATCCTCTTCTATCTAGTTATTACTCCATATGAAAGAAACCCAGCTCAACGGGTTGTGCTGGTGCAAACAGCAAACAAACATGGACACTATGTGCTGCACAGAGAATCCAAGGGTCTGATCCCACCAAACCATAAGCATATGTTTACTTTTAAACAGATGAGTAATTCTTTTCAGTTTAAAGATTAAGCCTATGTCCTTGCAGGCTTGGGGGCTTTGGAACTAGAGCTGGAGAAGCCTTTTCTAGCTCAGCTAGCCCTAGCTCTGCCATGCAGAACTCTTCCCTGCTCAAAAGCTTTGCCCGGCCCTCTGCTTGGCCACCTCTGCTGGAATGTGTTCTGGAGCTAGTTGAGCCCCTCTCGTGACTTAATTTTAACTGATCCCTGTGTAAAAGCAAGCAAAGGAATCCTTTATTTCTGCTCCTCCTCGCTTCCCTTGTTCTGGTGGCACAGTGGGCAGCCTAAGCACCAATGCCACATGAAATCAGATGCATTTTGTTGTTTGGAATGTGTTACACCCTGATGACTGAAAAAGTAGTTAATACAACTACATATGTATTTTTTTTTTCCCCAGGAGCCGTTAGAAGTGAAATTCCCCAATATTTCATACTCTGCTTTAGCTCTCATGAAGGTAAGCAGACGACAGCTTGGGCAGGAGCTCTGCATTGAAACTCAGCAAATGATTTTGCTTATCCATTAGTTTTGCTAACCCAGGTAGTGAATGGGTGAGATTTAGGTAGAAATTCATAGAAAAACAGAGCCAGAAGGGACTTGGAGAGGACTTTCTGCCCATCCCTTCCTCTGAATCATATGCAGCACTGTGTACACCATTTCTCATGAGTGTCTAATATCACCTCGAGTTTGATAATGGAGAATTTCACAACAAAGATTCCAGATCCTCAACATTTTTGCTGTACTAAAGGTTTTCCTTCTTGACACAGTTTAATACTGTTCCTTCTTGTTCTCTTTACTATGAAAGTGGAACATAAATTATTCTCTTACTAAGATGCATGGACTAGAAACTGTGAGGATGGGCACAAATTACAGGAGGGCATGGTGATAGATACTACCAGCTACCCTGAGCACAGCAACAACAGAGCTAGTGATACAGAAGATCACACCACCTTTAAGAAAGCTGTTCTAGTTCATGTGAAAGTTTAGGACTTAACTGTTTTTGAGGCCTGATGGTTTACTGCACCATGCCAACCTAAGTGTCCCTCTAGCTTCAATTCAGTTGTTGGTCCGTGTCAGAAATATGAATTGTTCATATTAGCTGCTTAATTAACTGCTTTGCTTTGCAAGCTTCACGCTGACTCTGAAATCAGACTCATAGAATTCCTTAATAAGCAGACAATTAACACATATCCCTGCAGATCCTTGTTGGCCATTTCCCATAGATGGAATTGTGCAGGGCTTTTAACAAATGTTCTGTGTGGTCCTTCATCCTTTCTAAGGGTTGCCTTCACATGGACCCTGCAGAGAGGCAGACATGTGAGCAGCTGCTGCAGCATCCCTACTTTGACAGCATTAGGGAAGCAGGAGAACTGGGGAAAGAACATGAAAAAGCATCTCGGAAACCAGCCCGGCTGCCTCGGAAGCACCTGCCAGGGGTAATATTTCATTGCAGCATTTATCATTCTGCTGCTAATGACAAAACATGCTTTCTTGTTGATTGGTGGTTCCATACAGGTGGGCTCATGCAGACAATTAAAGGTGGGATAGGGCTCTTGATCAGGTCAGACTGATCTTAATTTTACCCAGGGTGAGAATGTATCTCCTGGTTAAAGAGGTAGCTCAGTACAAGCTGAATTCTGGATTGCAGCTGCACTGAGTCACTGAGGCTAAGCAGCACAGCAACGTGAAAACTCAGATTTATCTAGTCATCTGCCTTGCTGGCCTGCAGGATAGTTGGCCAAATTGGCCTTGTGACGGCCTTGTTTAATTTGGAATTCTTCGGAATGTTTTCGTGCATTTAAATCCCTAATTAGCAAGAAGGCAAAATGCCCAGTTCCCTTTGTGACAGATGGTGGGATAATAACAGTAACCTTTTTTTTTTTTTTGCCCTGGACTACCAATTATTCTTATTAGGCAATTCTGGTTGCAGTCCAGTTGTAAAGCACAAGCAAGTGCACTCTTAATTTGAAAAATGTAGAATTGCAGTGTGAGTAGTTTTATAGCTTATCTTCCTTTTTTTTTTTTAAATGAAATACATGCTTTATTCTCCTTGCAAAGAAATGCAAACATGTAATTTCTGCTTTAGTTACAGTATCTGCCTCAGTTAACCAGTAGTACCATTCTACCAGCTTTGGACAGCAAGAAGAACTTCTGCAAAACAAGGAAATCAAACTACCATTTCCCTAACATCTAACTGGACGGCAGAACATCATGAACTATTCATTGTTCAAAATTCAAATCATTCTGAGTTTATAAAAAGAGGATATCTGGTCAAAAACTAAATCAATGTACATTATGGCAAGTACAAAAGTGGTCTGTAAAGCTATATATTCTGGGCCACTAAAGGAAGGACGGCGAAGCACAGAAAGAACTCCAAGTTTATGTTAGTGTTCTGTGTACAAAGGAAAATACATTTATCTTGCTTTAAGTCGTGGTTGTTTACTGCTGCAGAATTACTGCAAAGTACTATTTCCAGTGTGAACTTACAAACTCCTTTCTCTCGCTTGTATTTCAGACTTGGCAGCAGAACTGCCGCCATGCCAAATAAATTAGTGTGAGTCCCACAGTGTCAGGACAGTAATATTGTTGTAGCCTGGATTGCACAGTGCTAAGTAAATGATCCTGCAAGAAACGACCTGTCCTCTATGGGAGGAAGCGAGGTATGTGTGTGGTTAGACTTGGGAGCTGGCCCAGCCTGAAGGCCACCTCCCTGCCACGGTTCTGAACCTGCTCTAGAGACAGGTCTGTGCTGTGAGCTTCACCTCCACAGCACAGGGTATTAGAAGTGCAATGACTTAGGCTTGATGGAAGTCTGAAGAGGCGTCGTTATCAGCTGGGGAACAAATAATTAACACAACCTCTTCATTCTTCAGTCTGTTCGGAGTTTCTTCTGCTTGCTTCCATGCATTGTAAGGTTATTCTTATTTGCTCCTTTGGTCAACAGTGAGATCGCCTCCCTACAGTGTTACAGAAATGCTTTTTATCAAAAACAGTTTGGGAAAAACTAACTTCTAACATTAGCCAGACACAGGCAGAAATTCTTCCTAAGTATATGTATTAGAAAGATTTTTTTTTTAATCTCAGGATGTAATATCATGTTGATATTGAATAAAGTGTAGTTTGATTTTCCAGTTTATTGGATGTCTTTTGTTATCTTCTGTTGCTCATTGTATAAAGTTCTAACTGGACAAGGAGCGTTCTCTTACTGCTTGAAACCCAAAGCATTTTATTTTCATTTCCCAGAACCTTTATGAGTACAGCAACAGTAAAAGCAATTTCAGTGGGTCACGCAGTGCATCTCCACAGTGTGCCTGCCTAGCTTTATTTCATATCATGCCTTCATAAGCAGGTACATGCATTCATGTATTTTAATCTTGAACACTGGTCGCTCATGTTATACTCAAAAGCCTTGGGATACCAAAACACTTTGGGATAGTGTTTTCTGTATGGATGAGCAGTCATCTAGTCCTGCACAGCTGTACGATAACACAGCACCTATGTTCTGTTATAAGCAGATATAGGACAGCCTGGGAGTCGGTTCCTAGACTCTTTCCGGGAGATTTTATTTCTTGGTGTAGCTCCTGCCTGCTCTGGGCTGGGAGATAGGATGAAGTAGTGGCCCAGGACACAGAGATTCCGACTTGCACAGAGGTATCCGTACCCAAGAAAATATAAAATCTGCTGTCTTGGGGTAATGTCCTACTGCCTTTCTCTCCCTGAGCATCAAAGCCAGGAATTTGGCTAAAAATACATTCCTCCTGAAGATGAATCATCTCTTATTTAGCAGGGTTGATAACAGCTGTAACTAATGTGGCACACACAGCTAATGTAGTCCCTGTCAGCATATGGCAGGAGTGTGTGCAAGGGCATGTCAAAAATTACCTGCTCCGCAGCTGCGGCTACGTTCAGTTCATCAGCACATTTTTTATGGCAAGGTTAGGTTGCTCATCTGTATTTCAGCCCATTTTCCCAACAGGATAAAAAAAAAAAAAAAAACCTATAAGCTATTTTATTAAATCTTCACCCATTCTGCGCAATAAAAAAAAAAAAAAAAAAAAAAACCTATAAGCTATTTTATTAAATCTTCACCCATTCTGCGCAATAAAACCTTTTTAATTTAAAATCTCATTATTAACAGCTTTCTGATAAAGCTAGAACTTTAAAACATGTATTAAGTAGGAAGCCTGCCTTCTCTGCTGTTGAGACATCAAGAGATAATTTGGACTTCCATATCTGGAAATATAGTAGTATATGCTATGTAATTTATGCAACATATGATAAACACTATGAAATAAAATACCTCTCAATTACATGAAATTGCTTTTATTCTAAATCCAGTTCCAGCTCTAGGTTTGGCAATGCCTGCTGAAGCATCTGCACTGTAGATTCTTTCTTTCTTATTCCAGGAAGGTCACTCAAATACAAATATTCAAGGTTCCTATAAATATATTTGAGAAAAGAAAAAAGAATCAGTAACTATTATGTAAGTGTTTACACAGCTTAAAAAGAGATCCCAACCCCAAACACCATCAAGCTTCCTTTAAAATAGTACATTTAAGTAGTGGTTTTAGCCAAACTGGAAGTCCTTACTAATAATTTACAGTAACATGAAATCCAGTTCACCACATCATGCCTTTATAAATGCCTATATCCTGCATAATGAACAGTTCAGAACTAAAGACCATGCTTCAATACAGCACAAATGGATGTACTTCAGAGCTAGAGGGGGCCCACTTCCCAAACGCATTCTGCTTCCCAACCTTAACGTCAGAAACCGGAGCGCCGCCCCAACCCCTCTGAGACTACAGAAGAAGTGAAACAAAGTGATAAAGTGATAAAAAGCAGTTAAGGGTATAGAAAAAACAGCAGAAGTTGCAGAATGCTGGGGAATTTTTATTCTGCCTGAAATCAGTCAGAGATCAAGGTGATCAGCACTTACTTATTCTCAAGCAAAAGTAACCTAGGGAATGAATGTGAAAGCTGCCTTTGTTACTGCTACCCCTGCTCTTGCAAAGGCCATGTGAGCAGAGCCCACGAACCTGTGCAATGATCCACATTATGGAAATTACTGCAAGTATAAATGAGGGATGCTGCACTCAGCTCTGAAGATGCAAACACAGCTATGGATTCAAGACTGCAGCAGCCCTAATTCAAGACTGAGGCGTTCTTACCTACAGTCTTCATTGCTACACAGGCTCCTTAATACATAGGTGTTAATTCACGTGTTGTTTCAGAGCTACCCACAACACTTGAGGGGCAAGGGGGACAACCCTTGACCTGAGAGTGGTCAGGGCCCTCAGGACTCAACCTGGGGCTGCTCAGGGTGGCCCCATCAGTGGAAGGAAATAACCAAACCAGCCCTGGCAGTATATGCTGAGGAGGGAGAGCTGCAGTGTGTTGTTAATCAACACGCCAGCACTGAGGGATGGTGACAGCAAGGGAAGCAGGGTGCTGGAGAGGAGCTCAGCGTTCACCTACGTCAGCCTGTGAAGTGCAACGATGCCTTTATCTGTGACGTTCCCACAGGAAATGATCCTTAGCTGCAGGAGACTCTTCTGCAAATTCTTAGTGTCGCTGAGCCTCTGCAGACACTCGTCCTGGATGTAAATGCACTTCTGCAGCTTGATTTCTGTAACGTGTTCGAGGCCGTCTGGAAATGCAAAACGAGTGTTTGTTTCGGAATACTGGGGACAACCAGGACTGCTGGAGAAGTTCTTACTTGCAAATTTAGTAACTTCAGTGCCTCTAGAAACACACAGCAGCCTGCTCCTGCCTCATCCAAACAAGAGGTTTGCCTCTTTTAGGTAAGATTTAAAAATCTTTGGCATGGACAAATAAGAAAACTTTACAGGTACAGCTGATAAGCAAGGATTCTGAATTCATAATGTAATAATGCACGACATTCAAGGTCCGCTGCAATAAAAAACAAGAAGTATGCTCATTATTTCACTGTTCCTCATTGCTTATAAAGGAAACACAAAATATTTTTTAACCTGGCTCTGACTTTATTAAAAGATTAAGAGCTTTTCTTTTCCCCCAGTCTTTTAAGATGTCATGAATGACTGGAGAACAAACACTGTCAAAGACTACAGATTCTCCAAGTCATCATTTGGTTTAAAGAAAAAAAGGAATTTTTAAAACAGAGCCTTGTGCTACCATGTACTAAACGATGAACTCAATGAAAGCATAAATCTCTTGGTCATTTGCTCAGGTCACTTCAGGGAAGGGCCGAGGAAGCTCCCAGCCTCTCTCTGCTTCACAGCACATCCCCAGCAAAATCTGAGCAACTGCTGAATGCTTATAAAGCCATTTTAAGAAAAAAAAAAATCTCTATATCTTTCTAAAGAAAGAAAGAAAGAAGGCACTGTTCATTCCTGGACTCAGCCAGAGGAATTAAGCCCTAATTAAGGCCCTTTGCCCCGCTATGCCAGCCTTACCCAGGTAGTCAAAGCCCCTGTACATGATGCAGGAGTCGGTGGCGTCGATGGCCTCGATCCTGTACTTGCCCAGGGGCCCCGTGGGGAGCCCGTTGTAGTCCCGCTGCCACTTCTGCTGGCCCTGGTAGCGCACCAGGGCGCCGCAGCGCAGCAGCCACTCCGAGGCCGCCCGGTCGGGCCCCACAGCTTGGATGCGCTCGTGGTCCACCCTGCCAAAACACAAGGAAAATAAAAATACGCATCTAGATACCTTCACTTGCTGTTATGGTAAATTTATTGCCTTCAAGGTCAAAATACTGAACAAATATTTGATTGAGGGCACGGAGGGTGTCAAAAGGACCGACTGGGCGGGGGTGCCGTCCCCGAGGCGCGGCGGGCGCCTCATTTTGGGGCGATTTCTCCTTACTTGTTGAACACGGCGTTCAGCCACCCCCAGAAGCGCCGGCGGCCGCCGCTCGGCAGCAACCGCCTCCAGCGGCGCGCGGGCTGCGCCAGGACTCCCAGCAGCATGATCACCTCGGGGAAATAAATAAATAAAGGAGAGAGGAAGGGGGAAATAATAAAAATAAGGGGAGGAGAGAGGGACGTGAAGGGGGAGGCGGAGGGGCGCGGCCTGGCGCCCATCGCCGCCCCTAAGATGGCGGCGGCCGCGCTGCTGAGGCGGGCGGGAGGCGACGGGGCCGTGTCGCTGTGGCGGGTCCCGCGCCGCCAGCGCAGGTGCGATTCGGCTGGGGAGGAGTGTAGCGGTGTCTTTGGTTTATTTATCTATGTGCTTATTATTTCATTTTTTTTATATATTTGTTTTTTAACGCAGCACTTTCGATGTGGCCGTGGTGGGCGCGGGGATCGTGGGGCTGGCGTCGGCCCGCGAGCTCGTCCTGCGGCACCCGGCGCTGCGCTTCGTCGTGCTGGAGAAGGAGACGGAGCTGGGTACGGCCGGGGCCGGGGCGGCTCCTCGGGGCGCCGCGGAGGAGGCGGTGGGTGAAGAGGGCGGCAAATGGAGGGTGCCCCTGAGCCGGGCCGTGAGGAGCGGGCAGTGCCAGAGCCTGAAGCAGGGGCGACCTTTGCGAGTCACTGCTATAAAAGGGAGAACCTGCCCAGATTAGTTGAATAAAAAGTTAAGTATAGTGCATTCTTGATGTTTTTATCTCCCCTTTGCTTCGTTATCAACAGCACTGAGCAAATGTGGCTCATGATTTTCTGAAAAGTCCTCCCGCCTGCCAGCATCTCCCAGGAGTTGAGGACTGCACTGCCATTAAACCAAATGAGGCCTTTAAGGACTCATTTTGCTTAGGAAGGGCACTTTCTCACGATTATTTTGAATCATGAAGTTATTTTGGATTCTGTGGCATGCAGTTGTAGCCCTTGGAAGAAAGGTTTGCCATTTAATTGCTGTTGACTGCGACTGTGATTATTTATCATTAACTAGGCGCTGCTGTGTCAGTACCTTTGAGACCGGGGAGGAATTGTGTGTGCTGTGTAACTACTGTATTTGTGGCTCTCCTATAAGACTTATTTAGGGCAGGACCTTAAATTCCCTGTTTTTGTGGTAGCTGCTGTAGTTAAGGTATGACCCAGTCATGGGATCGTGTATTTTAACAGCACATTTATTTTTATTATTATTTTCTTCATTTATTTAGCACATCACCAGAGTGGACATAACAGCGGTGTGATTCACAGTGGGATTTACTACACGCCGGGATCACTGAAAGCCAAGCTGTGCGTGCAGGGGGCAGCCCTTTGCTATGAGTACTGTGACCAGAAGGGGATACCTTATAAACAGTGTGGGAAGGTATAAGAGCTGCTATGTATTTTTGTCTTTTGTAACTGGTGCTGTTAATGTATGTTATGATGCGGCATTATGATAGACATATCTGTGGTATTTTCAACTAGAAGATGCTTCTATGCAACACTTAGCTACTTTAAGTCAGAAGCTGCCTTTTCACTCTCCTTTTTTTCTCTTCCCTTCCTTAAAGTAGTCCAAATAGGACTCTGTACCTAGGTAGTAAATTCTCATTAATTGAGACTGAACTAAAACATCTCAGGTAAAGGAAGAAGCTAAGCGCTACGGAGCAACACCATCTCTGGAGATTTCAGAGTGTTTCAGCATGTTTGCACCATGCTTCTTGGCATAGCAGGCTCTGAAAAGACTCATTGACTTGAATACAGCCCCAGATGGGACCCAGCTACCTGCATTTCTGCTATTTTACTTTGAGCTATTACTGTCTAAAATGCTGGGGAAGTAAGAATGGCTGTGTTGATTCAAATAAGGGTCTGCCCGGCCCTATATCCTATTTCCAGGAGAGCCTATAAATGGAATCTAAGGAAGGGATAAGAACTGGACAAGGAAAGGAGATCATTATTAACTATCCCAGCTTCAAGCATATTTCAGCCCAGGATATTCCCTGAGCCTGTTCTGACTTGTCTGTTGTGATTGTCTGTGAATTTCTCTTAAATACTTTTCTGTTAAAACTTTTTTTCATCAGAGCGTTCCTGCATGTGCTTCTTGAGCTAGGTCACAAGGTGGCACTGTGGATTTGTGCAGTGAGAGGCTTGAAGTGAGGCGCTTGCAAGCCTCGTCTGAGTCCAGAGCTCAAAGATATGGGGTGGGACAGCGGAGTTGCAACTGTGGGACCGAGTTGGGCTGCTTCTGTGTCACCTTCCCCAACAACCTCTGCTCCAGGGAGGATAATGCTGAGCCTCTAAGGCCGTCCTTAAACAAAAGGCTTGGGAAGCCTAGAGCAGTGCTAGACCTGAGCTGCCCCTGGCTGATACGGATTGTGTGAACTCAGCTCCTGGGTTCGTGGCCCAGGTAATTCGCAGCCTGGATAAATTCCTTATGACAGTTGAGAGCTAACTCTGTACTGAAATGAGTTGAGGTTAGTGCAGTCTAATCTAGAGACCATGTCAGCACACCTACTTATTCTAATATCAAAACTGTTTGAGATTTGTACATCTTGGATTATGCTAAACTTAATGTCTAGAAGCATCCCAGTGGCTCTTTAAAATCGTATGTTCATATGATATGTATGGTGTCCGTCTTTCACATTCAGATTTATGCTTACATAGTCCTTTTAGAAAATATTATCCATGAATAATCTCTCAAACTATATTTTAACATTTTTCACTGCCTCCTTAGTACACTAGTACTTTCTTGGTAATGGTAGGTACTTGTAGAATCTTGTGCCATTAATGGCACAAACTACAGCATTTTCCCTGGCATTATATTCACTGTTCACACATTGATTATTGCTTGCCTGTTAATTTGGGCCTGCTTCCTGGCCTGAGCTGCCTGCCTGCTTTGCTCACTGGTGTGCCTTGTCATCCTTTCTGAAGCTAATTGTAGCTGTTGAACAAGAAGAAATTCCAAGACTCAAAGCTCTGTATGAAAGAGGACTGCAGAACAATGTCCGAGATCTGAAGTTGATTGGAGCCAAAGAAATAAAAGCAAAAGAACCCTTCTGCAGGGTAAGGGATTTTCTTATTCTTAAGTGTAATATAAATTACCAGTTTATCAGAGGATGTTATTTTGAATTTAATACACGTGTGTTTCTGGCCTTCGGATAATTTGCATGTGTGACAAATTTGAAAGGCCCTGAAAGTGCAGAAGAAATATAATTGCCAAAAAAGAATGTATCCATTCAGTTTTGGAACTGTGTAGCACAATGCAATCCTTCATATGCATGTGCTGTTGCACAGAAATTAGACAGGTCTGTGATAATTTTAGGAGATCCTGCAGGATCTTTTTTGTTGGCACCTGCTCTCATCCCAGTTTTCCACCATTTGTCTGCGCTCGTTCTCTTGTGCATCCACTCGTCGTTCAGTTCCCAGTGTGCTGAAATGATACGGAGCTGCTCCTGCGCTCGATGCAGGTGATGAGCTGGCTGCATCACAAGGGCCCATGTTGGTAAATTAGAGAGAGCAGCTCATGTTTCACTTGCAGCCTCCAAAAGGAATCAGAATTACTTGGGTCAAAGTGGAAAGAAGACTCAATAATCCCAGTGCAGGATTGAATCCATAGGCCAATGGACAGAGCCAGCAAGTTGTTGGATCTACATCCCCTTCTCAGCTTAGTGCAGAGGTCTTCTTTCCTTTCAAGGAGGAAAAAAAAGCAGTGACAATTGTATTTGTGTGTTTGTTTTCCTCTCCTACTGCTTGCAGGTATTTTCTCATGTGTTCTTGTTGATAGATACACTTTTTCTTTGCCCAGCTTAGAGCTGTTTTATCTGAGTTTATGCTGAGGTGGTTCTGCCCCTTTCCAACACATTTGTATGACTGATGCTAAACTTGATTGTGCAGCAATGAAAATTCCTTCCTATCTGCAAACACAAATTTGGATGGAGCTAATTTTAACCCAGGTGCTTCCTATATACATAGTTGTTTTGTAGCACTTCACAGCTTGGTTATTTTAACAGCAGGAGACTTGAGCAGTTGGGAATGCAGATTTGCTCTTGTTTAGCATATCCTTGACTGAGGAAAATTTGAATATAAGTGCTCCAGACTGATTCATCTGGCCGTTTCCTGTTGGTATAATTGTATGACTTGTTGCTTATGAGTGGTAGTAGGCACAGCTAGAAACTTTTTGGAGAGGAATTGGATTGTGTTTATTTTTATTTATGTATTTATATATTTTTTGGTATTTTTTGTCTAAATTGGCATGGAGACTATTAACAAACATCAGAAATGGGGACACAGCAGCACTCTCATCTCCGTGACAGGGAACATTATACCAGATGTAATATACTGTGTACTTGAGCCCCCAGTGCACACACAATTCTAACTGTATTTCTGTGTCTTGATGCCGTTTCAGGGTCTGATGGCCCTTGATTCGCCATATACTGGCATTGTGAATTACAAGCAAGTGGCCCAGTCCTACGCTGAAGACTTCAAGGAAGCAGGTGGGACAATCCTGACTGATTTTGAAGTGACGAACATGGAGATGGCTAAAGAAAGTTCTTCGGAGAATGAAGATGGTGAGATTTTGTCCAAAACTGCGTTCCTATAACTGAAACTGTGTTTTAGTCCCCCTGACTCTTAGCGATATATTTAGACGAAAGACAAAATAATAAGAGCATTGGGCAAACAAAGGCAGGTCACCCTTCAGAAGAAAAGTTAAATGTTGACAAAAGAAAATGCCAGTAAAATAGAGGAAGTAGAGAGGAAGTGGGTTGTTCATTCCCAGTGCAAACACGTTCAGCCAAGTGCTGCGTTGCGTGCTGGTGCCGGTGCCTTTCCGCCTGTTCCCGAGGGCAGGTCGGGCTGCAGTGGCAGTCCGGCTGGTTCACAAGTCCAGTTATGTGCAATGTTTGCTCTGGAGCACCAGATCTGCCAGTGGAAGAACCTTCATCCTGACAAGCTGTCTGTTCTGGCAGTTTTCTGTTAGGTGTTCTATTTATTAATTAGATTAGATTTGTTAATTAATTTATTAATTTCTTCTCTTGTCTACAGGGCTGAAATACCCAGTCATTGTTAGGAACTCCAAGGTAAGAACTAAGCTGAAGACTTAATTTCTTAACAGGAAGCTGTTCTTTCTTAAGAATTTTTGTTGAGCTCTGGTCCTTTAGCTAGCTCCTCTTTATTTTTTTTTCTTTTTTAAATTTTATTATTTTCATTTTTTTTTTTTAAAAAGGATTAGATCAGTGTTGGTTGGTTACATGTTTGCTGTGGTCTGAAGAAGTAGAACTGTGTCTAAAAGACAGCTTCAGTCACAGCTTCAGTCAGTTCCTGTATGTAACCGTGTTCAGATTTCACTGAGTAAGTAAATAATAATGAAAGTATTTATGGCTTTTTTCTTCTGCAGTACAACATTTACTTATTGTCTGTGCCCCTTATCTTTTTGGTTTGTATATTCTTATGTTTGTTTTTTCCATGGACTGACTTAGTAAGAAACACACATTATTTTGTTCTTCAATCTTTGGCCTCTATTCAAATGATAAGAAGGCATTTGTAATTGATTTATAATAAGAAAGTTATGAGATAAATTAATAAAACAGGTGCCTATCCAGGAGTCACTAATGCACAGCAGTTAGTGCTGAGCAGCAAATATAGGAGTAATGTTTCCATCTTCAGGAATAGATAGCTACTTCTTAAAGACATAAATGAGAGAGAAAAGAAGACAAGACTCACCCCTAAACTCATACTCTTTCAAGTTACTGTTTCTTTTTTGTTCTGTTTCCCCTCTTTCATTAAAGAGTAGCCTCCAAAGGCTGTTAGATTCCTTCAGCAAAAACTTAAACAAAATTTATGGAAATACTTTTAGTTGAAAAATAAGGAACGTAATATTTGAAAACAAGTAGCATAGGTATGTAGATAATACTTTATTAAAAAAAAATGTATAGTAAGGTGCTTAGATATTGAACAGTTCTGTGTAACTGTGTGCTATGACCACGTGTGGCTTTCTGGATACCGTTTGGTATTGCAAACCTTTCCCAGTGTGTGGGATGAAATCAATTAAGAACCTTATTTAACCAAATACATGGTGGTTGCTCCGCTGCACTGCTCCTCATGTCCGCTCTGGTGATGGAGACCTGGCCAGGGAGCTGCAGGCTGGACTGGCGTCGTGGTCCTTTAGGATGTGGGCAGAAATGAGGGAGCACCAGGGGAGATGCTGAGTTTCCTGGAGGAAGGTCTCACGCTCTGATGTGTTTGGTTCTTGCCCTGATTCTTGTGTAATCCATAATAAAGTCCTGAGTAGGTTGTGGTGTTTTTTATCTTCTGATCCTGCCTGGCTAATGAGCTCTCATTTTGGAAGAGTCCTTTAGGGAAAAAGGAGAATATTATAAGGATGTATGTATATAACGCCTGAAATGTTTCAGCCTGTTTTGCCCTTGCATAGTTGGTTTTTTTCCTTCTGATCTCAACTTACTTTTTTGAGGCTTATAGGTGATAAATGGGTTGGAGTTGGTTTTGTTTGAGTTCAGATGTTGAATTTTTAGCTCGGTGGTGGTTGTTATTTTCCCCTCTAGGGTGAGGAAATCTCCTGTCAACACGTTGTGACCTGTGCAGGACTCTATTCGGACCGCTTGTCTGAAATAAGCGGCTGCAGCCCTGAACCTCATATCGTGCCCTTCCGTGGAGATTATTTGGTGCTAAAACCGGAGAAGTGCTATATGGTTAAAGGAAACATTTACCCGGTATGTACTCTCTATTTTTGGCTTTGAGATGTGTGTCGCAATGTGTTTGAGAACTGCTAAAACCATAGAAACAAGGGCAGTGGTAAAATGAAGACTGTGATGTGTGATTCTGAATATACCTTCTGCTGCTTTCTGACAGGGAAGCTTGTTTTTGTTAATTCCTGAGGAACAGGTAAAAGTGCTATATCTTGTAAATAGCCAGTGGCTTTGGTTGCCTGTTTTCTAAAAAATAAAGAATTAGCTGTAGGATTTTTCAGGAAAGAATGAAACATTTACCTGGATAACCATGTGCTTGGCTTCTTTCTGTAAATTATGGTATAGACCCGTAGAGAGGACTCAAAAGCCCATGAAGGAAGACAATAAATAATAAATTACTTGGGTATAAGCTTCAGTTTTGTGTACTGATTCCCAAAGCTGAGATTTCAGAATGTGACCTTAGATTTGCCTCCTAAACATTGGAGTAGGTTGCCCCAGGGAAATTGTGGGAGCTCTCGGAAATGATCTGGTGGGGCCAAGCATGAGAATGAGATTACACAGTTTTATGAATCTGTCTGTGATCTGGTACCAGAAATAAAAAGCAATTTGTGGAGTGGTTCCACTAAGCTCAGAAAATATTAAATGCCTACTTTTACTTGGAAAAGCAATGCACCAAATGCAGGAAAGAAACTGATGTTGAAGCAATTTTGTGGTTATAACAGCACTATTTTTTTTCATAGATACCAAAGTTTTTCTTAATTCCAGACTGTGAAATAGTCACCTCTGGAGTCACCTGTTCTAAATAGCTGAAGAACTTGAAATGTCAGCTCAGGAAGAGATGTCTTTGCTGTATTCCTGCAAAAACTGAGTTGTACTTGTGCGTACAGGCAGGATATTTCTGTTTCGACCTTCAATGCACAGTTGCACTGCATTTCATCCACAAACAACAACAAAAAAGAAACCACAGATACTTATTATTCCCATGAATCAGACTTGTTATCTGCATGTTGCTTTGAGCAGTACAGGAATGGTGCAGTTTTCCTCACATTTGATAATTGTATTGTCGGGTAGTTACTACTGATGGCATTTGTGTGTCATTGGTTTTGTTGTGGGATGACTTATATTCCGGGAAATCAGTAAAACATCTTTTGTTGTTGTCTGTTTTGCTTTCACCTAAAACGTGGTCTCACTCTGCCATGCTCTGTTCGTCAGAGTTTTCAGTTAGCAACATGCTCTCCCTGTGCAATTAACTAGAAGAAAAAAAAGTGCAGGAGCCAGTTGTGTAGCTGTTTTGCCATAATGATTGGAAATAGAAATGGCACTTTGATTTATTTCTTTTCTCTTGTTAATTTTAAGTTATTTCTTTTAATCAGGAGCAGAGCTCCTGTAGGGTGTTTTGGTTTGTTTTACCTATTGTGTCACACTTGGTGAATTTTGAATGTCTGTATTCTCCCCCTCACATGTTCCTGGTTCCTGGAGGAATTTGTTGGTTTGGGTGACTGGGCGGTTGTTTCCCCGATACGGTTTGAAGGGGTTGCAGTAACTGTTCCATCCTGCTTTAGGTTCCCAATCCTCGGTTTCCTTTCCTGGGATTTCATTTCACACCTAGAATGGATGGCAGCGTTTGGCTTGGTCCTAATGCAGTGCTGGCCTTCAAGCGAGAGGGCTACAAATTGCTGGACTTCAGCCCTGCAGACTTTCTGGATGCTGTTCTGTACAGGTAATCGTTTGGGCTCCTGTGCGCAGGTGTTATGACTCCGAGGAAGCCAGCTCTTGTCAAAACCCTTGCTGTTGCTTTTGCCAACTTTAGGTTTGTTTAAAGGCAGTTGCGCTGATATGGGTGGACTTCTGCAAGACATTTGACTTCCTGTGATATAATATTTGAATTATTTGAAACTAGCAGGGCAGGTCTCTGCAGGCCTGCGGCCACAGCTGCCGATGGGAAATCATTGGCGAGCAGAGTTCCTCTAGAATTGGTTTCAGTCCAGGGCAGTGTAATATTTTAATCAATGTAGACAGTGTGATAAAATCTCCATGAGTGTGCTTGGAGAGGAGACTACACAGAGGTCTGAATTGCCTTATTAAACTTAATCAGACCATCAGTATGCATTTAGAAAACATCCAAATGGAAGAAGATACATTAGGAGCCAAGAGCACAGGCTGGGATGCTGTCTTGGAAGTAGCATCTGAGAGAAATTAGGAATCATTGCTGAAAGTGCAAGCATAAATAAACAGAGTATCTGTAGAAGAGAAATCTTGCTCCCCTGTAAAGGACTGGAGAGACCATTGCTGAGTGCTCAACTCTAGAAATCAGGCTTGAAAAAGGATGTGGAAATATTGGGGGGAATCCAAGCAGGGGCTGCAAAACAGCTCAGGGAACTGGAAAAATAGTTTTCTGGCAAGAGCACGAATTAAGGCAATTTATTGAAGGAAATGGTTGGAAGCATCTTGATTATTGTCTGTAGATATTAATACTGGTAGTATTGAGAAAACAAGCAAACAAGACTGGCAAAGATCTAGTAAAATTAATTGACTGGAAGCTGAGGATTTTGGGAGCATGATGGTCTTCAGAATGGTTGTGGGTAAAAGTCTCCAGGGGTTTCCCTCTCTTTAGGTTTTTGGGCTTTTACTACTTGATCGGGCCAGTGAAAAATCCTGGGTGTAGGAAGAACTAGTGGCTGGAGTAAAGTCTCACAGAAGCAGTTTACCTGGAGCACCAGACCTCTCTTAGCAAGTCCTGTTGATATGGGAAAGGGGAATTGCATTTTTTCAAACAGAAAGCACTGGTCACATCATTAACGTTGGGAATGGGAGCTTTTCCTATACAACTGCATTTGCTACCTTAGGCTGTGCATAGCGTCAGTTCCCGAGTTTGGCTGTATTTCTCATGAAAGATGCAGTTTTGCTGTAGTTATTTCTTTTTTCCTGTCTGTAGCGGGTTATGGAAGCTGGTGCTGCGTAACCTCTCGTACGGCGTGGGCGAGATGTACAGAGCCTGTTTCCTGAGCGCGCAGGTGAAGCAGCTGCAGAGGTTCATCCCCGAGGTCACCGTCCATGATGTACTCAGGTAAAGAACACTTGTCTTGGTAGCACCCAGGGGCCTCTTAAAGCTCCTGTTCCAAACGCTAGTAAGTGCGTCATTAGCTTACTCTGGAAGACATTTCCAAAGTACAGAAATGTTCAGATGTCCAGGAACACTTTTTATATTGTGTACACTTGTGTACAGACTAGTTTGAAAAATATTTGTTTGACTTCATGTACTTTCTTTGGGCTGAAATTAACATATGTGACGTTCACCACAAAAATGTCTCTCTTCCTAGTGACACATCCAGTAGAATAAGCGTGATTTGCGTTCACACTGATAAAATTCACAGATGTTAACCTATAAAGGTGTCTTATAATAGGAAGAATTAGTAGCTTATGGTGCACTACTTAAGCACTGTAATATTTACCCTGTTGCTTTGGAGACTTAAAACTAGACAGGCTGGGTCACTGTTGTGATCTCTCTGGCCTTGGTGGAAGGTTTGCAAATCTGAGCCTTGTGGGAGAGATGGAAAAGAAGAAACTCACTGTTCAGGACTGGAGAGATGAAGTCTCCGAGCTGCAAATTGCTTGTGATTGGAGAATGTTTGAAAGACGTTTTCTATGTTTTTCCTGTCCTTATCATATCAGTATTTGACTGTGGCTGGACATAAAGTACTCAATTAGATGGGTGTTTAATCTCACTGAATATGAATGCTCTTATAAGGATAGAATAGCAGAAATTATTTTCAGTAAAATGATACTCTTGGTCCTCCTCTCTCTAACTCAGAATGAACAATGTGTTTATGGTTATTTGAGAAACTAGCTGAGCTGGTAAACACCCAGTAAGGTGTTTCTGAAGGGCAGAACAAGCGGTAGCTGGGGAATGAAAGCAGATTTCCTAGGCAGTGAGGTGTAGTGGCTTTATTTTTGCCACCAGAGGGTCACAGAAACTCTTTAACAGGACCACAGAGGTATCAGTACATTTTTCTGTTTATGGTTTCTCACTATTGGGGAAAATTCATTGGCCTGACATGGAAAAGGTTGGTCTTAATGATGCCTTAAAATGCAGCAGAAACTCTTTAAACTGCTAGTGCTTGTTGATGGGCAGAGAGCTGCTGTGTGAAGCTCCAGGAGGCAGCTAGTTGTGTCCTCAGGGGATTTAGGAAGAGAGTGGTTGGCTTTGGAGAAGCTGCAGCCCCGTGGTTCTGGTTATGATGCTGCCTTGAGATTTGGATGATCAGGCTCAACTCCCTGCTCTGCATTTCAGGCTTGGGCAAACCTTGAAAAGGTGGCCACATGAAGAAATTCAGTAGATGTAATTCGTAGTGTGATGACCCAGAAAAACTCCTGAGTGGGTGCACTTACCTGGGCTCACTGTGGGTACCAACAAGTGAAACCACTCTTTCCTCCTCCTTTTTTACCACCGAAGTGTGCTGAAGAACTTACCTGTATGCACGAGTTTCTAGTCTTGCTTTTCGCCTTGCTGTTTCACCTGCAAAAGGAGGTTTATAGCGCTTCCAAACTTCTGCTGGAGGGAATGCTTTGCCAGTAAGTGCTTTAAAAAACTGAGACATTCAATGTTGTGATAGTGAAGACCACAGATGCGTAAGCAATGACTGTGAACTTCTAATTGGTTGAGCAGGATTAGTGAGTGTAGATGCTCCCTATTTCTTGCACATGATATGAAGATGTTGGCAGTGTAGCAGTCTTATCGAGCCTTATGATCGCACATCTATTTAGCTGTCAAACGAAATGTGTGTGGCTGGGAACTGCACAAATTGCAGAGCTATAAAACATGTTAAGGGTGTGTTGCATGTTACTTTCCATGGGAAAACCACAGTAATGCAGATGGTGCAATGTGTTCATGGGATGAAGGCAGGAATGGCTTGTGAGTTAATATTTGTATTTTTTCCAGTTAGCAATTCTGTCAAGGAAGGAAAATGTTTGTATTGTTATTGTTGATCTTGATGCTAAATATTGTGTTCTAAACTCTCATAAAAATGTGCCAAAGGTTTGGAACTTGTATAACTTTAAAATCCATGCAACTCTGCTTTAGATCCTATTTTTGATGTAGAATAACACAAACTTGTGTCCTTTTTTCCTCTGTTTCTGCGAAATGTAGAAGCTTCAATAGCTCCCTCTTGCACAGAAAGATCCACAGGCAAAAAAGTGTGGTTTTAAATGTGTGTTCATAGGTGTGTGTCCTTAATTCTTGGATCCTGTCTTACATGTCTGAAAGAAGCCACTCTGAGCCTGGTCATAGTTCAGTGAAGTTGATTAGATGCAAACTCCAACTCCCAACATTTTCTCTCTAAGGATGAGTTTTTCCCTTTAATTTGCAGGGGTCCATCTGGAGTGAGAGCCCAAGCGTTGGACAGTGATGGGAATTTGGTAGATGACTTTGTATTTGATGGGGGCAGCGGAGACATCGGAAGCCGAATTCTTCACGTCCGAAATGCTCCTTCTCCTGCTGCTACCTCCTCTCTTGCCATTGCCAAAATGATTGCAGATGAAGTGAAGCAGAGGTTTGAACTGTGAGCAACAGGTTCGGAGGTGTTTTACCCTTCGTATGGATGAACTCTGTAGCCTCTGATGATTTTCAAAGGTAAGAGGTGCCTGCTGCATGCAGGGCGAGCGTGGGCAGGGCTGTGCACAGACCCAACTGCTGCAGTGTTTGCTTTGCACACAGCTTATCAGCCTCCTGAAGAAAGGAGTTGTGATGCCCGATAAGATCCAGAGCTCTACCCACATCTGCAAGAAAGAAGGACACGGCCGGGTCGCGACGAGGGCTGCCTTGCTCGCCCAAGCAGGGAGAGCCTTGGCCAGGCTCCCAGAGCAACTGTGGACCAAAGGTGGAGCCTGAGGAGCCACTCTCGTGGCAGGCGCTGCCCACACCGTCTTCCTGTGTCTCCTCTGGCGCTCTGTGGAGACGGGACCATTTTTGGAGAACCCACAGGTGCAGGGAGGTTCTCTGGGTGCTCTCTGGACATCTCTCTTTAAGTGGGTTTGGAGCATTCAATCTGCCGACTTGCATTAAATAATGGAGATAGAAGGATAAGCTCAAGGGTTCTGTAAATAGGAAATTAGGGGCTTTATCACAGACTGAAAACAACATGCAGAGCCTTCTGAACATAGCGTGTCTCGGAGAAAAGTAAGCCTGACAGAGGATTACCAAATCCAAGTCAATTTAGATATGTGATTCAGATGTGTATTCTGTACAGGCTGTTTTGTATACAGCTGTGAAATCAAAATGTATGAAAAATGACTGGTCATGTATCTAACCTGAATTTGGGAGTCAGCACTGATCAGGAGGTATAGTGGGTGGTGTTTTATTCTTTTTATTTCATTTTTTTCCCTTTCAATACTGGTAATGTCGTTCTTGCAGTTTGTGGAATGGATTGCCACATCCTTAGAAAAGCAAGTGGAGGATGATGATTTGAGACAGAAGTTGTGCACTCAGCCAGCTGTTACACAGGAGATTTGTAGACAGGGGGTATGAACTCACTAGGAGAGTTCCATCATTGTTGCACCTTTGCCAGCTCATTAGGTGAAGGATACTTATGATTTGTGTTAGTTTCATGTTTTAACGACGCAGGAGTGTCCGTGGAGCACTGCAAAGTGTTCATTTGCTCCGTAACAGTTTCTAGAGGAGTCGGATGCTGCTCCTGATCCTCCTCGCCTCCGCTCCATGGAGGGGCACTTTTGGGCCCTGCCAGAAAGCTCTCCTGATTGTGCTCAGCTTTCCAATCTTTCAGAGTTTCCCACAGCAATCGCCAGGTGGTAGGTAGACCCTCTATGTCCTTAGAACCCTTAGAAAGTGCTTCCCATAGCCTCTCACCGACCTTCTGCCAAGCACTCACGCTGAATGCAACAGCGGAGGTGGCTTCAAACCCCTGCCCTCTGCACCAAAGCAACAGACGATGTAACCCATAGTCAGTAATTCCGATGCCCCGGTGATCAAGCAAAGCCTTCCAAGTAGACAAAACTAAGGCTTCCTGCTTTGTAAGATCCTGTCCCGTGTTTCTATACTGCTGCTCTCGGCGACTCCGCTCTCCACGGCCCCACACCTTCTAGAGGTGTCAATCCCGTTCTCGGTGGCTCACCTTCGAGATGTGTCAATGCACAGGTCCGGACCAGGCAGCTTCCCCGCTGCTCTCAAGCTCCGCCGAGCTCTGCCGCCACTCTCCAGGCGGTCCACTTCATAGAATCACGTCGGGGTCACCAGATGTCGCTGTCGTGGCGGACTAATGACACCTGGTCGAAATAATTACAGAGAGAGTAGAGAGAGAGTAGAGAGAGAGAGAGAGAGAGAGAGTAGAGAGCGCTTTATTAAGCCATAAGTGTTCTTTTATATGTTTTATGTAAAATCATGTCATGACTTATTGGCTGCAACAGTCAGCAAAATACAATAACGAGGTTGTGATTGGACAAACTTCAGCTTGGTCAGTTTTGCAAGTTTTCTCACCCTGCTCTGTAGCTGAAACTTTTCTTAGACTTGTTTACAGTTTTCTGCTATCTAAGTAACTTCTCTTTCTCACGGGTACACTCTGAAGTCTTCAAAGTTACCCTCTCCGCTAAGGGAGCCAGGGATCTCTCAGACCTGCTGTAATCCCTGACACAGGAGCTTATCTTTGTAGAGCATGTTGAGCAATCCAGTGGAAATGGTCCTAGTAAAGGCAATTGTGAAGGGTGGGAAGCTACAGAAACCTGTCTTAATTGAGTCATGTTGCACACTACTTCCTTTGAGCCAAACAGCAATGAGTCAGGGAGGCTTCCCATTTCCCATGTCTGGGAAAAAGGGAGCCTCAAACATACTGCTTCCTGCTGTGGACTCGTACTTATACTTGAAGCAGTATCAAGGTGCACCTGGAAGAGAATCCATGTTGGAAGGTGCCTTGAAACATAGGGAGCTGTTGAACAACTTTGGTGCGAAGCGAACGGAGTGTCTTGGTGTGTTCTGTATAATTGCTGGAAAAAAAAATAGTGGCCCCAGGGACAAAGTGCTTCAGAATACTTTTAAAGCAGATGTTCACAGGATGTTGGGTAACGCACATAATTGTGGGTAGTTTGCTACCAGGCAGCTTGCCATACTTTTTTTTTTTTCTTAAACTTTTATGTATTTCTCTAACATGCACGAGGGAGCATGCTAGCATTGGAGGGCAGGTGTGCTGGCTGCTGAGTTATTGTTGTGCAGAGCTGAGATCCTTTTGAGACACAGGAAGGGCTTCATGTTTTATTTTCTTCTTTTTTTTTTTTCTGGTGGCATCTATTTTTCCCAGACAAGGCCAGGCCTGGCCCTACGAGCTCCTCCAAGAGAAGATGTGCTGCCCATCGCTTTCAGCCACAACAGGACTAGCTGCAGGTTCAGATCTTGCCCGCGCTCAGGTGTCCCAGGGCTGTGCACAAGCCCCGTCCTCTCCAGGGCGCAGCGGTGGTGTCGTGGCTCCCCAGCAGCGCTGCCTGTCATCGGTAAATGCTACACCCCCGTTGCAAAAGCCACTTCCTCCCACACAAGGTGCGGCCCGAACATGTATTAACAGCCCGGGGAACGCGCGAGGCCAAGCGCTCAGGCCCTGGAGCGGCTGGAGTCAGCGCGGTGCGGGCACGGCCCTCTGCGCTTTCTGCCCTCAGCTCAGGAGACGGTTATTTTTCTGTGGCCTTTAACTGAAAATTTCAAATCATGAACATGCACAAATCTATGAGCTATTTCTATTTTTAGAGCTTATTTTTAGATCTTTTACAGTTGATAGACTTTTCAGTACTGTGAATTAACGGAGTGCAATACGTGGCAGCCTATGCAACTGTACCCTTTTGTCCTTAAGCTGCCCCCTCGCAGGGCTGGCCTTCATCGCTTTGCCTTGCTGTCATTAAAAGTGTATTTTAAAAAGTGCTATTTTTATGTGCGGGGTGTTCCG
>VZSG01000453.1:547021-592963 GCA_013398315.1 Nothoprocta pentlandii | reverse complement strand
ATTTATTTATAACGTGTTTCTCTTCCGCGGCGCGGTGTCCCCCGGCCGCCTGTCGTTTGCCTGTTGGCGGTGGGAACACCCCGAGGCGTTTCCTGACGCCCCGGGACGCAGGCCCGTGCCCCCGGGGTCGGCTGCTGCCCACATACCGACAGTCGGGGCGGTCATGACGGGGATTCGCCTTTTTTTTCTTTTATTTCTCCCCAATAATAATTCTAGTAACGTTGCCCGATCTAAGCAGAGTGTGAGGCAATAGTTTTCCTTTAGAAATAAATCATAACAATAAAATAAATTGCATTTGTGTCGCGTGTGTTAAAAGCTGGTAGTCGCCGTCAGTAGCCTCCTGGCCGGCGTTAAAAACACTAAGGCTTGCGGAATCCCGGGTTTTCCCCTTCCCGGCCCTTCCTGATCCTGCTCCCGGGGTCGGGGCAGCCCAGGGCCTCGCGCTGCTCTCCCCTGAGCACCTGAGGGGCTGCTGGCGGTTAAACAGCCCCTTTGCACCACGTACCGGCACCCGCAGGGCAGCAGTAGCAGGGTCTGCTTCATCCAGCGGGGCCTCTCAAAAATCTTGAGTGTTTTCCTTACTCTAAAATGAAAACACAGTAGTTTTCATTTCACCAGTTCTTGCTGTCGCGCTGAATAGTTGGTTTGCGCGAAAAGCAACGGAACAGGAACTTGGACCCTCTAAAGCAGAGAAAATAAAACTGTGGTACCAGTGGCTGCCTGTGGAAAATTGTAGTTGCTGATAGGAGATTTTTTTTTTTTTTTCTCCTGGGAAAATTCCTTGTCTGGAGTACCCACCCTGTGCGTGAAGCAATCCTGCTGCAACGTGCGCTTCTTTTATGAACATGCAGTATCAGTGAGTCAAGGCAGAATTGTATCGTCCTTCCAGTTATTGCGGGCAGGCTCCAAGGAGCCACGATCCGTTTTAAAATCCCGTTTGCAAGATCAAATGGCCTAATGTTGGTGTTGTAATCCAGAATATTTGGAAAATTCGTGGATTGTTATTTTGTTTACGTCTTGTGCTTTCACTTTAGCTGGCGAGCTGAGAGTGTTCCCGTTACTTACAGAATAGCTGGAAGATGTTATTGGAAGACCAGCGTGTGCCAAAGCATCTGGTCTTGTGTTGGTTTCAGAATTTATAAAGTATTAACACAGTTGTCATAAATTCACAAATTCACTGCAACTAGCTTTAAAAATCCATGCTTGTCACACACTTTAGATGCTCTATTTTCCAACAGCTTGCTTTTGCAAACATAAAGAGAAAGTCTGTTGAGTTTCATAAGTGTTTTAAGCTTTAAACAGCTGGAATCAGAGTTTGCTGGTTTTCTAAACTGTCTTTTTATCACAGTTATCTACTCTGAAAATGCAGAGAAAGGATTTAGGTTTTGAAAGCCTTCCTTTTAATGAATGCTTCTTGAAGAAGAGAAGCTGACAGTGGGGAAAAAAAAAAAAAGGAAAGTTTGGAATTTATAGTTTTTATATATTTTTATATACACATTTTAAAATTAAACTTTCTCACACACCTTACATTAGATAAGATATAGAGTAGAGTAACAAGTCAGAACAGTTCACCGACAGCAGATAATATTTTATTGCTTCTTGAATTTTAAGTCTAGAGTGCACTTTGAAGAGCGTGATTCTCTTTCATTTGCCTTCAGCAAGCTTAAGGTCACTTTTTAAAAGTAACTTAAGACCATTGTGTTTATGTTTAATTTGGTGCAGTTGGCACTTTACAGCAGTCACGAATAAAAAAGATCTGGAAAAATATGTAAGTTTTAATATGTAAACAAAAGTGAGAGTCCTCCCTCTGAACAGTATTCTGTGTGCACGTAAGCAATTATATAACCTGCAGATTAGAGTAGCTTGCTAAACTATACCTAACAGTGGGAGTATTTTATTAGGAGAAAAAAAAGCGAAAAGACGTAATTAAAAGAGAGAATTTTATTTTTTGTTTTTAAGTCCCTGCATCCCTAGTGCTGCCGCCTTGGGTTCCGCTTGTAAAGCGTTATTTATGTCTTGTCTTGCAGGTTTGCAGGCTTGTCCTTCTGTAAAACATTTTGTTTTCTTC
This sequence comes from Nothoprocta pentlandii, assembly GCA_013398315.1. Classification (NCBI taxonomy): domain Eukaryota; kingdom Metazoa; phylum Chordata; class Aves; order Tinamiformes; family Tinamidae; genus Nothoprocta; species Nothoprocta pentlandii. The sequence goes on along the minus strand of VZSG01000453.1, from coordinate 590,895 downwards.
TGTTGCGCCGGGCTGAAAATCTCTTTAAGGGGGAGATGAACGTGATGTTACATCAAAGTAAGCGAATCAAGAAACAGCATTTTTATCAGGTCACTTACATTATAACTGTGTGAACTGTGGCTTGTACTGAATAAATCACTTGAAGCAGCTCTACAGTGTAAGCTTTATAGTGGCTTTTAATCCAGGAGCCGACCTTGATTATTAAAGGATCGTGATGTCTCTTGGAATAACTCACAGGGCGCTCGCAGCTGCTCTGGCAGAGATCGCACACGTCCCAGTCTAGCTGCCTCTATCCAGCAAGTTTCTCCCTCATCCCGGATCAGGATTCAGGGCCCATTCCTGTCTTTCCCATGTAGTTTTTGGTGGCGGTAGCTTGCTGGCTTGTTTGTTTTCTAATCTTTTCCAGCCTTTGCAAGGAAAGATGTCAAACGATGCAGTTTTGCATCGTGTTTGTGTTTCTAAAGCTGGCGTGTCAGGCTGGTAACTGGGTTTCCCCCAGATCCTGCGCCAAACCTTAGTGCTGATTGCCAACTTATTTCCAGATAAAACTTTCCAGAACCTAGGTGATTTTTCCAAGTTACTATCAATGCTTTGATGTTATATCTGTTAATTTAGACTGGGATTTCAGGAGAGCCTGAGAAATTTAGACACAAATGTCATGGTGACAGCTGAGTGCTTAAATCCCTGCAACCCTTTGAAGCTCCCAGGTTTTGTGTCCTTGACACGTTCTGTACAAGTTTGCTGAGAATTGGCACCAAAAGCTTCATTAATGCCAAACATCTTGGGTTGCTACCTGGAATAAACATTTAGAGCCATGATTTGGAACAAGTTCTCAACATCAATTAGCTAACCCTGTAAAATCAGTGCGTGTCTTTGAGAATGACGTGTAAGGTGTTGTGGGACAGGCACGTACTGGTTCATATGCTGTGAGCTGCCCTTGCACTTTGCTAGGATGAATTGTCATTTGCATGCAGTTTTGCAGATGCGCTGGCAAGTTAAAAGCTATTTCTGAGAACAGAAACTGTATAATCCATTACTTCATGTTCTTAGTTTGATTTTTCTCAAACAAGTTCACAGGCATCTCAGGTATTTTTGTTTTCATTTTCTCCATTATCTGTAAATAGAAACCGTTAAGCAGTTAAATCACAGTTAAACTTGGGTTTTTGGAGGCCCTGATCATGTCGGTGCAATCATTGCCCTGTGCACTATTTGCATTTTCTAAAACAATTCCACTATTGCTCAGGACTACTCATCAGATTTCTAGAGCATGACTAAAGGGTTTATTCTTAGCAAACGTTGCATTCGGAAATGAAAAGGACCATTTTGAACTTCTGAAGTTTACGTTAATGTGCTTATTTATGCTATGTTACGTTGTAGAACACATTTTATGTGCTCTGTATATAGTGGTATTTGATGTTATAGAGCACAAGAGAGTGCTTGCCTGCACATTTCCCGTTGCAGGATCCGGCCCGCAGGGTTTGAATTATTTTCTGCAGTTGTTATTTTCTGCTTTGTAATTTCAACTGTAAATTTGCTTGTTACGTTATAGTATTTTAAAATAAAACTGATACTTATTTTGGGTATCTGCTAGGTAATTTAGCTTCTAACAAACCTACTTCTTGGAGCTCTGAAACCACAAAACCTTTGCAGATTTGTAGGGCAAACCTGAGTATCTTGGTGACCCTCGGACCGGCAGAAGGTAAAACAAGGGAAATAAGGGAGTTTAATGTCAGATTAAGTGTCTATGAAGTCACCGCGCTCTGTAGGTATTTGAAGCCAAGCCTGTTGCATCACAGAACTGTGTCCACAGCTGAAATGTGGACAGAGGGGAGGAAGGGAACGCCAGGCTCCTGGTGAGTGGTAGTTGTCAAGATTTCTTTAAACAGCCCAGTTCCTCCATACTCCTTTTTTAATAACCCTTGTAATGGTTGTGTATCTCTACACATAGTTTCCTAGTCCATTAAGTAGCTTGAATTCTTTTTGTCACGCTGTCCCTATCAGTTTTGATTCTCTATCATAAATATTTTTTGCTGAGAAACTCATCTCTCATTTAAAATTCCTCTCTGTTTCCACACCTTTTCTGCTGCAGCTATTACACAGCTTAGCTTAAATACTGAGACTCAGTTTTGCACTTGACAAATAGTAATAGAATTGGCCCCGGCCATGGTGAAATGAAGGTAGTTTTTGGATCTGAGGCATTTAAAAATAGTAGGAAGAGTGTAATTTTATTTGGCAGCAGTAGCAGAATGTTGCTATGTTGTTAAAATGGAATATGGAAATTGGTGTTTGGGTTGGCTTAGGGAATCGCCAGGCTTTACAAATTGCCTAAAGGAAAATAAAATGTTTGCTGCCCTAATTCACTGTGATCTTGCTCCTTTATTCCCCTCATGTTTGGTGGTTTTGCCCCTTTTACATGCTGTGTAATCCAGTTATGTGAAGAATTGGATTTACATCTCCGTGCATCTGGTGCCTGTGCTCTGACAGCGACCCTGGTCATGCGGCCCTGCTGATTCCCCTCGCTGATTTTCTTGCCAAAACAGGGGTTTTCTCCACTCTCCTTGCACCCCTGCTGTGCAATTCCCCCTTGCTTACTTGTCAAAACAGCGTTCCTGTAAATCTGTTAAACCTCGCCCTGCAGCCTCTTTCCTGAAGGTTGAAAGAAAAGGTCGAAAGCTGTGGTTTCCTCTCTATCTTTTTCATCCCCCAGATTTCATGCATTTCGTGCTTTTATTTGAACTGCCTCACCTGTTGCAGCAGACATCTCCCCTCCACCACATCTGCTCTCCTTCAATTTTCACATCTTTCTTCTCCGCCCACTGCAAACATTATCTCCTCAGGAGAAGCTTTTGAGCCTGTTATTTGCCTTTATAATTAATCCACCAATTCCCCTTTTTCTCTGGCTTTTCGGATGAGCTGTGCGAGCACATTCCTTGATTTCAGTGGCTTGCCGGTTTGTGAAACGTGCTTAGCTCGATCCCCGAGGACGTCTTTCTCTCCGCTCTTTATAGCCGCTTTCATCCTCCTGACACTTCCCGCAATTCTTGATGCTGTTTTAGTGGCCATGTGCCTCACAGAGCAGCATCTCTGCCAGTCTGCACTGTCTCCCCTTCTCTATTCTGCTGTTTTTAAGCTTTGACCTTTTTACATTTCTTTTTGCAGTATGTGTCTTTATTTTCCACTGTATATTTTTTTTTATTGCATCCATCTGTCCTCTTGATTTTGAATATAATCTCACACCTCGCCATGCAGCTCTCCCAAAATCTGCGGCTGTCTATACCGTGCTGTCCTCTACTGCTCATAAATGAATCTATATTTTTAAATTTCTTTGAAGACATTATTGGAAAAAATACTGGCTTCTTTGAATAATTATGTCTACCTGAGCAAGCTGCTCATATTTGAAAGGGCGTGATGTGAAATGTGGGAAGAGGGAGCTTGAAGGTGCTGGATTTAGGCTTGGGAATGGCTCTTAACAGAAGTGGTTTGCTAATAGTTAGTTGGGAGAGACTTGGAGTGTTAGTGTTAAAGCAGGGTTAGTTTCTCCCTGGGCTTTTGCATGAAGGGATGCAATGCGCTGCCGAAAGGAAGTGTTCCTGGATTGCATGGAGAAGCCCGGAGGGTGAAGATGCTTCAGGAGCCACAAACTGAACGCAGAGCAGAGCAGATCCAGAAGCCAAGCGGCAGGAGATGCTCCCAGGCTCCTGCCGAACCCCGGCGGTAGCCTGAAATCCCTGTGGCAGGGCTGGATCCGGAGGCTGCTGCTCCCGGAGCCGCCCTCGGCCTCACGGACGCTGCAGCAGCGCGTTATGTGCTGCAGCCCTAGGGGTTACAGAAGAGGATGCGGGGCCACGAGGGCTGCTAAACTGCAAATCCAACTGTGCATTTATACCACTGTCGCTCTGCGGTTTTGTTCACACCAAGCGCTCCTTGCAGCGGGTTTGAGGGCTGCATCCTGCAGTGCTGTCGGAGCGCGGTTCTCTGTGTGCTCTGCTCTCCGTGGGTGTCTTTTACTTGGTCCCCTCAACTTTATTCCCTAGAATATAGTACCTCTTGGTAATGAAAGAGCTGAGGGCAGAAAACAGTCAGTGCAGAAGTGGTGGTTCAGGATGAGTGTTTAAGGGACATCCCTGCACGTTGTCGCTCCCGCTCTCAGTGTATATAAGACACAAGAGCAGGGTGGATGAGCTGCTTCCCAGGTGCTGTGTGAGCACCTGCCCCATGCAGCCAAGATTCGGGAACCGCAGCAAAAGCATAAAATGCTCTTTGCAGATCTCTTAATAAATTCTGCTTTGCTGAAGAGCCTTCTTTGCACTTTCCTCTGTTACCATTTAATAGTTTGGTTAAAGAAAGACTGCCCATCTAGAAATGGCCTTACTGTAAGTAAAGTCAGAAGTTAGCATAATTTTTTTTTAAAATGCAGTGCGTTTTTATGTGGAGTATCTCCTCAAGCCTTGAAATCTTTGTGGTTCTTTCTAAATGCCTGTAAGAGTATTAATTTCCCTTGGAAACCCGGAATATCGATGCTGTCATTTTTCACCGAGTAAGAGCATTACAGGCCTGTAAGTTACTGGTTCCCCTCTCCCTGCAGAGCATGAGAGTAAATCATGCTGACGGATGCATTAGAAACGCTTGTGGAGCTGATTTTTCAGGGGGTTTAGTGGGCAATGTTATCTTTAGGGAAAAAAGGAGGACAAGGGGGAATAAAAGTCCAGCTTAAAAAGAGCCATTTGTCTGATTCGTATTTTCTTCTTCCTGGCTTTTAATATCTCGATGCTGGGCAAGTCTGGAACCACTTTCTTTGTCAATGTTGTGTTTTTATCAACTGGAACACAGTGTATGGAAATACTGACAAGTTTTGGCAACATTGTGTCCAAGCCATGCTAGTAAATATTTAACTTTTATGTTTTAATTATTTTTTGTTCTCCTAAATTTATATGCTGTGTTTCTTAAGTAAACAAACAGCCTTCTGAAGTTTTACTTGTCCATTGATATAGTGTAACTGTGTTTTTTAAGAGGCCAAACAATATAAATAATTTCCGTTTTATAACTGTAAGAAAAGAGGAGTGAACTTTCTTTTTGTTATGAAAAGATGGAAAATTTAATGGGTGTTTCATGAAGTTGTCCTGGTGGCCTAGAAATCTAGAAATTAGCTTTCCCTCTTTTTTTTTGTTTTTTGTTTTATTTTGGGGTTTTGTTTGTTTGGTTGGTTGGTTGGTTTTTTTTCAGATCTAATATTCTATTCCATGCCTTTACACTCAGGACTTGGGAATTGTCCCCATGATCAAATGTTACTGACCTCAAGTCTGAATCTCAGAACTCTTAAGGTTCAAAATTAAGTTTACCCTTATGTCAGTCCTAAAATGTAAGATTAGCTTGTGTGAAATGCTAGTGGTGATTATCTCCTTGAAAAGCTCTCATCCCCATCTCTTTTTTTTTTTTTTTTTTTTTTTTTTTTTTTTTTTTTTTTTTTTTTTTTTTTTTTTTTTAACTAAGGAAAGCTATAAGGAATAAAGGATTATAAGGAAGGAATGTTATAGTATCTTTGAGGAGAAATTTGGAGAAGTCCAGAAGAGAGGCAAGGGAAAGAGCTGCTTTAGGAGCTCCTATTTAAAGCAAGGGCATATCCTTCAAATCCCAAGAAAGGCCTTAGGGCCGTTTTTCACATGTTTTGCTTAAAGGGCTTGTACCTGGTATTTTGTTCTTTGGAACAGATCAGGAAGGAATGATCTTATGGGAGTGACAAGCACTGAAAAACAGCTAGTCCTTCTAATCTTAATCTCCCCCTTAATGACTTCAAGGACTCTGGGTTGTTTTAGAGAAAGAGTGAAAAAACATGTTTCTGATACCTTCTGCTCACTATTCTTACTGCAGAGTTGTTGCATCTGCAGCACATTGTATTTTTAAGTATTTTGAACTCTAAAGGAAGTGGTTGCAGGTCAAATCAAGGATCAGCCCTATGTTAACGATTGTATTATTCCATTCCTACTAATAAAGCTGCATTCCAGTATTTCGGTTTGAACTGGGACTCAGTGGCCATGCCTTCCAGAAGAAACGTGTCCTTGGTTATTCCTCCTGCTGTCTCTGTGTGTGCACGGATTTAGCGAGCGTCCTCTGCTTCTGTTTTCTTCTCTTTTAGGTGGGATGGAGCAGACTGCTGTAAATAGTGTTTTGTCCTTGGTGGAGCAGCAGCCTTTGATTTGCCACCGAATGGCTTTTACAACTGTCTTCTTGTTTTGCCCCCATCTTGCTATGAAAGTATTTGTCTTTATTCCGTGTCAAGATAATTCCTCTTGCAGCAGGCTGCCCATGAGGAGCATTGGGACCTTTCTTCTGTAATGTTCTAAACAGGTCATTTTGAGGTAGCCTGTATCGTTTCAAACAAAAGCTGAATTCTGAATGCTCTCTCAATCTGTAGACAAACGCTGTAGTCTCTCAATCATGAAATGTTGGGATTTGACATCGTTTTTGCTCCTTTTGAAGCTAAATTGGCTCCAGTAGCTGTTGCTGTGTTGGCTATAGGAGGCCAAGGTCCCTCCCGGTGTTTGCGGAGGGCTCCAAGCTCCTCTGCTTGGCTCTCCAGGGGCTCTTGGCAAAGCCAAGGAAGGGGATGGACCACAAGCTGCTCGGGCCTGTGAACCCAAGTTGGGTTTGAGTAAAGTAGTTTCCCTAGTGGCAGTGACTTTGTTTTTTAAAGAGAGTGACCCTCGAAAAAGGAGGAGAATTGCTGGGATATAATACAATAAACTGGCCTCTTCTCTCTTCTCTGAAGCGGGGTGCAACTTCTCTTTCTCCTCTTATTATAGCTACTGTTGTTGACGTTTCTGTGGGTGTCAGAAGGTTTCCCTGTGTGGGATTTATCATTCCAGCTTATTTTCTAGTTATCTACCTGATGGTTTTGCTCTAATAGCGCCTTGACGGCAGATAGGAGGCAGGACCTTAGCTTGGCGCTTCCTGACTCTCCATTGTTTTGGGAATTAAACTCTCATGCTCAGGAAGAGCATGAAACGCACAGACTGCTCTTGAAACCTGCAGTCTTAAGTAAGTACTTTCAAAGGGTATTTGCGGGGGAGGTATTTTTTCACTCAATGGCCAAGGTTGGAAGGAGATCATCCTAGAGATCACCCAGCGCAAGAGAGGCTGTGGAGGCTCCTTCTCTGGAGATCTTCCAAACCCTCTTGGACACAACCCTGTGCCACGTGCTCTAGGTGACCCTGCATGTACAGGGGGTTGGACTAGATGATCTCTAGAGGTCCCTTCCAACCTTAAGGATTCTATGAAATGCCCCTCTTAAGTATGTCAGATTACTTCTTTGAAGTGATTATCATGGAATTTTTATGGGAAAAGTAAGGAATTTCCCTGGATTGTGTTCTTTATGAATCTTTTGGCTATAGTTTAAGAACTAGTTAGCGTTTTCCTGATTGAGAGCCTGCCAAGCAAAATTGAGTATCTAGTCCAACTCTTCATGTATTTTTTAAGGTGGGGTTGGTTTGCGGGAGATTTTTAGTAGGAAAAGAGTCACACTGGATCAGGATGAGTTCACTGCAGCCCTTCAGCTCGTGTGGGCACGTGCTGACATCGCCTGTTTCAGCGTATTTGGTCTATCTGCAGAGCTCTGATTTATCTCTGTGAAGTGACATAAAAGGTGTTTTCCTGCCTTGTTTCAGGGGGCAGAAGTCCCCTTTCTCACGGTGTGTTCACTAGTCGTGACACTCGAGTATTATTTATTACCCGTGCGTTGCCTTGGGGCTCTCCCTGACATGGGGTTGTGTTTCCTGCCTCCTTTTCCCGCGCCTCGGAGCGTGTCACGCTCTAGTTCTGCTTCTAAGGCATCTCAGGGGTTGCTCCAGCTGTTTTCCAAGGTCGTGGCCACGTGTTTCAGGAGGGCACTACTTCTGTCCCCTGCTCGACTGGTTGGTTCTCTGTCCCCCGTGTCCTTGCTGCTTGAGTCCTTTCCTCTGGTGGACCCAGGCAGCTCCTCTGCTCCCAAATTATTAACTGTTCTTTGGGAGTGGTAGGTTCAACTGTATCTGGTTCATTCTGTGGGTGAAGAAGTGTAGAATTAAAGGAGCTCTCCCAAGAGGATTGTTCTCACTGCATTTTAGCAGGGGCCTACCTTAACTTACACCATTGGAATTTCTTCCCAACCATCAAGCATCAAGGCCAAACACTTAAGTTTTGAATCAAATAGAGACACCAGTTTTGCAGAAGCAGGAAATGTTGTCTTAACTACATAGAAAAACTTGTGGAAAATTACTAGAAATGTGGGAATTTGCAGCGCAAAGATACAAAGCTCTTCTGCATTTTCTGCAATTCATCATTCAGTAAAACTTGTCATTAAAAAAATGGTAATTCTTTTGGACAGGTTCAGCAGCAGGTCCACCCCAACCTTTCAGCCAAGGAAGATTCCCTTTATTATATTGAAGAGTTGATACTTCAGCTGCTAAACAAACTATGCATTGCTCAGCCACGGACTGTCCAAGATGTGGAGGTAAGGCTGGATACGGGAGGATGAAGTTCTTGCTCACAGAATCACTTAGAATAACTAAGCATTTTGCATGGTGCTAAACATTTTGAAGTTAAAGCATTTTGAAGTTAAAGGAAGATCTGAACAGCAAAGCTTGTTAATGTGACTTTTTAGAAAAGTTACCCAGTATTCTGCTTTCATAAGGCGAGTTTAATTGGAAACACCACTTGTTACAGAGGTCTTCAGAATACAATGAATAGAATTAATAGAATGAATTTGGAAGAGAATTGAATTAACAGAATTAAAGGATGTTCCATCTTGCCATTAATATAGTCGAAATTATAAATATTGTAATGAAAGGTTACTGTTGTTAGGCCTGGATTCTGCAGCCGAGGGAATAGAGTCGTGTGTTCCTGGAACTTTATTGAACTCACTGGAGCTCTTGTATTATTGCAGCTGTCTGCTTTTGTGTCATCGCCCACAAAATGAGGGCTTTAATGGAGTGTACTTCAGTGTGCAGTCCGGAGAGAGAAAGTGATTTCGTGTAGCTGTAACACATAATAGACTGGCTTTGCAGAGTATTAATTTTACAGCCATCTATATGTCTAGGGCTTTCTGCCGACAACAAAGTAAAATCCTCATTGAATATTCTATATATTTGTAATGGAAATAAATATAAGATATGTTTACAAAATAATTGCCTAAGGGGTTTTAGATTCTTACTAGATACAGTAATACCCTGTATTCCTCATTGACTCAATTCATTAATTATTAAGTTTGGCTTATGATTAATGTATTTTGTAATACCGATGCATGAAGATTATAGTATGACTAAACAAAAGCAAAACCTAATAATCCCTTAACAGCCCTCAGGATCGTTGCTACCATTAGTCTGGATTTGAACTTTCGAGATGAGACTGAGAAATTTTGTGTTTTTTCTCCAGTTCCCAGCCTATCAAATAACCTGGCACGCAGGAGAGCTCGAGATAGCACGGATATCACAGCAGCTCTGTGGTTCTCTGCTTCTGAATCATGAGCTGATAAAATTACCCTCTGTACACAGGAATTAATCCATTTTTGGGGAATGTATATGTAAGTTCCCCAAACTACTGTTTGCAAAAATAGCGCAGACGATACCCATGATCTTCTGAGAAAACTACAAACTCTTTGAGTTGCTGTTACAAAAATCTCAACTAAATTAACACAACGAAAGCTATGCAATTGAATTACTTTAAATCTACCTGATATCTTCAGGATGTGAATAACAAAACATTATTGCACATAGCAATATGACAGTTACATCATTTAAAACATGGAGCTGAGTCTGAAGAGTGATAATAGGCCCTCCAAAACAGCAGAGTTCCCCAGGTCGACACTGAGGAAAATTCAGCGCAGTACTTGGGACTGCGCTGCCGGCAGATTCACATCTGGAGACTTCTGGTTCTGTTCCTCACCAGTTCTTAGCTCTTTAGAGGAAATCTGAGAGCTGTGATCTCTAATGTTTATCACGCAGCATGCTGGCGTTACTGGAATTAGTTGTGCATAATATTAGGCTTACATATTTGCAAGATCAAGGTCTAAAGTCTCAAGTTATAACAGACTGTATAGATGAGAAAAAGCACTTGGAATCATTTGCAGCAAAACAGTGGGAACCAGTAAAGTCCAAGTGTGAATGATACGTGCTACTGGTGAAGTGAATTAGTGCATTGAAGCAACAGCTGAATTCTGCATTGCCTCCACTTTCTGACAAAATTTCCTGCAGAATCCCAGTAAATTTCCTTCCCAAGGACCCTGAGAAAACCAGCCTAGGGTATTAGGCCCACGTGTGTGGCAGGGGGTGCAGTGCATTTACCTGGCACAAGTAACCCCAGGAAAAGCTGGGGCTGTGGGTCTTGCAGCCTCAGTTTGGGTATAAGTGTGCGACTCCTGCCCCAAGCTGCTTGTTTGGGTGCAGAGCTCATCTCGCCTCTTCACATAGTGACCACTGTTGAAAGGAGAATCCATATAGAAGTAACCTGACATTGGGGTTTAGCGTGGTGTTGTGGGCTGCAAACTGCAGGTGTTGTGACTGGCCATACAAGTGGGAAAGCTGGAGCAGTCACCTCCAGGAATCACTGTCCTACGTACAGCTTGGAGATACTGCATTTGCTTCTGTTTCTGCCATAAATCCAAGTGTAACTGTGGAAGTTACACTCTGGACTTTTATGAAATTAGATCAATAGCTGTTTGTTTTCTTCATTTAGACTATGAACTATTTAGTGCTTCCTCATGTTGTTTATATTTTGGGCCCCTTCTCTCAGCCAAGGCTCCTTGCTGCTCCTCTCACATCAAGATCAAGAGCAGGAGTTTTAGGAGACTGGAAGGAGTCCTCGATGCTCAGGAAAAGGTCTTTTGGAATTGCTGAGAGGAGGGAAGCTAAGTTGGGTAGGAAGGAAAGAACAGTTAGGAAAACATGTTGTAAACACTGAGGAGGAGGAGGATAATTAGCCATACTGCAGAGGAAGCAATTTGCTGGGTTATTGTTTTGTTTTGTTTTTTAACTCCTCTTTGATTACTGTGATTAATCTAAGCGCATCCTATATGTTTGGACAGGAACGTGTTCAAAAGACGTTTCCTCATCCAATCGACAAGTGGGCGATTGCTGATGCACAGTCTGCCATAGAGAAACGGAAAAGAAGAAACCCCCTCCTGCTGCCTGTGGACAAGATACATCCTTTATTAAAGGTATTTGAAACAGCAGCCTGGTAACTACTGCTTCTTCCCCCCAGCTGTATCTTACTTTTAATGCATAGCTTTTACAGTATTTCTTTAATTCAAAGTACTTTTACACACAAGTAAGAATTCAGGAAAATTTCTCATGTTGGATGAAGGAGTAAAGAGTCACCCTCGAACAGAACATATATTATTGTAGTGTGTAATAAATCTAAGTCCATAAGGCAAATATATTCTAGATTTTGATTTGTAAATATATTACTGTGCTTTGAAATATGACCAGTTATATTTGAACATAACTAAAATCCAAACAAGCGCAGATGCTTTATCTGTTTCAGTGGCAATGTTTAGAGGGCTTTGTTTCAAAGTGCCGCAGAAGTCAAAGTAGAAAAATGGGAAACAAGCAGAGCCTGTTCCTCATCTACCATCAGCTAAGATGTGTATTGATTTCCTTTCACTGTTGAATCTCACTGATGTCTTCATTTTAAAATCAATAGATTTGCAAAGGCAGAACAAAAGACCAGGTAGGACTGCATTATTGACAGGTTTTGAGAAGGAAGGAGTCCATTTTGGTTCCTAAGTGTCATGTCATTTACAACAGCTGTGGAACTTGCTTACAGTCAAGGTCTGGTGTAATTCAGTGAGTATTTACTCATTACTCAGTGAGTAACTACTCATGTAGTTGAATTACACTACCGTGATGTGTTTTTTTGCTTTGTTTTGGGAGGACAGATCTTCTATTTATTTTGCAGGGTGAGGGGAGGAGATTAGATTTTCTTTTCTTTATTTTGCTTGTGCTCCCTGCTGTAAAGAATTGCCTTTCTCCAGAGGTGGCATTGTTGCACCAGCATTTCCAGCTAGCTTGAGGAATACGTCATCGTCTGTCTGCTGCTTTGGAGAAACTTCATTCAAGCATAAGCAGAAATTAAAGCAGTTTTTCAGGAGTAATCACGCCACTGCACTCTCGTATGCAATGTCTTAGTATGTGGCAGTTAATAAGATTGGGAGAAATGTTTGGGAAGAAAAATGTTGAGAAGACTGGCTTTCATAAATTCTGCTTTAGAGGTGTGTGGATATAGATGGTGTAATTTTTAGAAGATGCATCAAAACAGGATGAAAGAGACGTTAATTTATTCAAAATTTGAACTTGTCTGTTCCTTGCAGTCCTGTCACAACAATGACTACGTGGTATCTGCAGTGCACAAAAGTGGGGCACGTAGCTAAAAAAAGAAAGTGTGACACTTGTTGTGGTTTCTTTTCTGTTCAGACTTTTCTCTTTATTATTTGAGGCTAATAGAAGTTTGCAGGTAGCTTTTCATTTAGAATAGGGAAAGGTTAACGGGCGAACTGAGACAGATCAGCATGTGCAAGAGGCTGAGCACACACTCCATAGTGCCACTAAAGACAACTTTGTTTCTATCAAAAATAAATTAGAATGCAGCGCGCTGTTTGCTCGAGAGTCCAGGCTTGGGCCATGGTTCCTGCAATACACATAGACGTAGACTAACATTTAAGTACAACAACAAGTAACATTAAGTACAAGGGTAGTTTCAGTGATGTCCCCTGCTTAAAGGACCCCTAAAAGGCTTACCTTTAGGAAAAGGATTATGATAAGTTCTCTAGCTGTATATGGCAAAATATCACAGGAAATTATATGCAAGTGTTTTCTTTGATGCTGTTGATGAAATTTTCATTTGCTGCCCTTTGCCTGGGCTGTTACATTGCTTTGAACTGTCAACACAGACAACATTCATTCCAGCAGAAATAAAATGTGTGAATTGTTATTCAGAATTAATTTCAGGAATAAATAGCATTGTTGTTTTTTCTTGTTTTCAATTTGCAGGAGGTCCTAGGTTATAAAGTAGATTACCATGTCTCGCTGTATATTGTGGCTGTCTTAGAATACATCTCAGCTGACATTTTAAAGCTGGCTGGAAATTATGTTTTCAATATACGACACTTTGAGATCTCCCAGCAAGACATAAAAGTATCAATGTGTGCTGATAAGGTAAGGAGATAAGATAAAAGCTGTATTTTGGAAAGAAAAGAAGGTGGATACAGGAGGCAGTATTTAGAAGTCTCATCCAAAAGAAGATATGAGAGACAGTGTTCTTATTCATATTCATAAACTTCTTTTTTTTTCTATGCTAAGCTTGTCACAGTGAAGGCTTAACCTGTCAGTTAAGCCTTTTTACATTTTGGAACAGTAGGACTTCTTATAAAACAATATTAAGTACAGAAAACGATGCTGTCCTTTATTTACCATCTGTGTTAACGTCCTCACTTTATAATAATGGCTCTTCCCTTCTTTATAGCACAGAAAGGATCTTTAGTTTCTATATTGATTAAATTGAGAAACAGTTTTTGTTGAATTTCCATCTTTATCAGGAGGGTTTTGTCAAAAGCTTATGCAAGATGCGTTGTTTTCAGAGCTGCTTCTGCATGAATTGTGACTTGTTTTCTAGGCCCTACTAACTTATAAAGGGAAAAATGGCTTTGGCAACTGATCCAGCCTTCTCCTGCCAAAGTTTAAATATTGCTCCCTTGTGAAAGTGGTCACAGAAAGTATTGTATTAAAAACTCAAAGGATTTCTCTGGACACATTGAAACAGTTGAACTTGAACCAAATGTAAAAAAAACAGGCTTGCCTCTAATTTATTTTTTTTAATTTCTTTGTTAGGTTTTAATGGATATGTTTGATCAGGATGACATTGGTTTGGTTTCTCTCTGTGAAGATGAACCTTCTTCTTCTGGGGAACTCAACTACTATGACCTAGTGAGAAATGAAATTGCAGAAGAAAGACAATATCTGCGGGAGTTGAATCTGATCATAAAAGTATTTCGGGAAGCTTTCTTATCTAACAGAAAGCTGTTCACACCGAATGTAAGTCATTTAATAGGTTATTGTTGTGTGATACTAATTTCTCCATCAGCAGCCATAGCATATCAATTTTACATTAACAATATTGGAGGTTAAATTAAATTTGATTCGTTGTGTGCCAGTGCGTAACACTGGCACATAGGAGCCAGCTCCAATAAAAGGAGCAATTGCCATCAATGGTCTGAAGAGGACTGCTCTCAGAGTGAGGTGCAATAGAGGTGATTCCCTGCTGGATACCAGCACTCACTAATGCCGTTGGGTTAAGTATATAATATTAACACTTCTGCTTAAAACAAAAATTAACATTTATTTACCTGCATGCACAGAGAATGCAGATGAATGCTTGAATTGAAGACTACTGCAGGCACTCCTATCTGCAGAGTCCTTGTCCCCGGTTCCCTAGCATTTGACCAGGAGGAAAATCCTCCTTGATAACTGCTTGACATCTCAGAGCTCTTGTGAGAGAAGAAATAACAAGAGGTCAGAGAATCCTTCATGGGAGAGGAAGGAGAAGCGGTCCAGGCCAGCAGAACCCGAGCAGGGTTCCTGGGCAGCATCAAACCGTTAGAAAGGGAGGTAGCAGGGGACGTTCCCATTATAGCTCAGTGTGGAGGGTCCTCTGGAGCTGACCGGCTCCGGAGAGTAGAAATGAAGAAGATGGGAGAGGAAGGGAGCAAAGGTTTGGAGCTGAGGAGTATCCTTCCATTATATGGGCCTGGGTAAGAAAGCTTTACAAATTGCTGGTCCCCGTGAAGAGATTGTCCTGCTCTTGGGGCTGCTGGTGCTACAGCAAGCTGTGGTGTTAGCTGGGGATGAGTTAGATGGAAGGCCTTAAAGAAGAGTGTCTCCGAGGGGCCAAGGGAGAGTAAAGGTCATTGGAGGAGACCGCAGAGCTGGAAGGTTTTGAGATATGTGAGTTTGAAAAATCTAAAACCAAATTTAAAAAGGAAGCTGTCAGTTCTCCTTCCGAATGCAGGTAGTGTTTAGCTAAAGTAGCTGGCTTAGTTTTCACCTGTGGTTTTGAGGATGTGGCCTTAGAGCTGCTTTTAAATTCCCTCCTTCCTGTTGCAGTCTGAAAGACAAAAATCAGCAGAGAGGAAAATAACAGCTGTGAACATGGGTGAAAGGACCAGATGTTTCTGTCTGCAGCAGTGAACCAGCACTGCGCAGGACTGCTGCTCCAACCTGGGAAGCTGCTGAGCTTCCCTTCAGTGAGATTAACGTTCTGCAATATTCCTTGTGCCCAGACAAGCCTGCTAGGCTGGGAAAACCACGGACTTCACTTTCTTCCTCCCTTTGCTGGCTCTTCTTCACTTGTGTCTTGGTTCAGGCTTCACTAAAAACACTCCTTTTGTGGACTGTTTACATCACATACTTCTGTATTTACATAAAGTGCCTGATTCTGAACACTGCTAAGGTGTATTTTGTATTTGCAGGATATCGAGGTGATATTTAGCAACATTTCAGATATTCATGAGTTGACTGTGAAGCTTTTGGGATTGATTGAGGATACTGTTGAAATGACTGACGAAAGTAGCCCTCATCCTTTGGCTGGCAGCTGCTTTGAAGATCTTGCAGAAGTAAGTTTTTAAAGTAATTGATTGTTCTGTTTTTTTAAGGTGTTGGTCAGGATTGTAAAAGGTCTTTTTAATAAGCTCTGAACAGAGATCTTCCCTACTTGTCCTTATTATGTAGGCTAAAGCAGGCTCCAAGTATTTTCTACCTGTCATAGAAACTGTATCACATACGTAAATACAAAACTAGAATCATTTTGAGGAGTGGAAAGCTACAGTGCTGTAGGGCTGTGGATTTGAAAAGTAATTAGCCAGAGCTGCTTACTCAAAAAGGCAATACTTCATTTTCCTTAAGAATTGGTGCACTATGCAAAAATCCCAGTGGATGGACCTAGGTCTGCAAGATGTCTGAGTGACTTGTTTTGAGCTGTAAGCTGCCCTGCTTCGAACAAAATATGTCCTTAATTCACACATATGCATTATTACACATTCAGACTGTGAAATATTTCTGCTGATAGAAGGACTGAGGTATCAAAACAGACGTGCAAGTGGAACACACCATGCAGTCTTGTAGCAAAAGGGCTGTTGATATTTGTTTACCTACAAAGTAGGCATCAAAGAGTAGGAATAAAGGGAGACACTGCAGATTGTATTGGTGAGACTCGTACTGGAATATTAACAATCCCTCTGTCAGTGTTTTGAATAGGGCATTGAAATACTGGAAGAGCTGCAGAAGAGGCACAAAAGTACAGGTTTTGAAAATGTACTTTAGAGTGGGATAGCTCAATGTGTCAATTCACTCAGTCAAAATAAGACAGGAATATAAGTTCCTTCCTGACCTGAAAACAGAGTATGAAATGATTCTGTAATTCAGCTGAGCCAGGCGGAGAAGAAAGCAGCATGTTCAAGGTTAACAGGGCAGTTCAGCTTAGAAATAAGGAACATCTTTTCAAATGTCAGGGTAGCAAACGCCTGGAACAAATTATCAAGGTAGGTGTGGCGTTTTTGCTGTCTTTGAACTGTTTAAATCAAGTCTAGTTCTTCTCAAAAGGTGTATTGAGCTGAAACATAGAGATAGTCAGGTTAAACCCTATGGATTTTAAATGAGGTGTTCTGGCCTGAGTGAGTGTTTGTGCCTATGAATGTATTTCAGGTATCATGGAGTATACAAAATTAATGTTCTTATCTCAAAATTACGATATTTATACAGATAATAGTAGCAAATAAATCCTCTATTTCACTTGATGCATGTTCAGTTTTTAAAATCAGAGGAATGCACAAATGCTATCTGCAAAATAGCCAAGGCTTGTTCGGGTTGGAAGAATACATGCCCATATAACCTTCAGCCCATTTATGAATATATCATAAAGATCAAGTTTTGCTGGCCTGACTTGATTAAGCTACTGATCATATGACCTATCAGTAGAAAAGTCTAGTGGAATTCTGGTTTACTTTTCAAGATGCTGAAAGCATAAATTGCTTATAAAATGGTAAGGAGAAGTGTTTGAGCAATGAATTAAAGTAGGCTAAAAATATGACTTGCTTTTTATTAGCTGAAAAACTTAGGAGCTGAGGAACAGATTATTCTTCAGAACTCTTTTCTATGCAAGTGGTAAGTTTGAATTCAAAAACTGAAGCAGCACAGAGTAAGACCTACTTAACCAGCCTGTTCAATTATCTTTATATTCTCCTTTTTTGAGTGTGTGCAAAAGGGATCATTAAAGAAAGGTTGAAAAGTGAGGTGTGTGTTTGCTCCGGCTGCCAGGCTTGCTCCTGCAGTGTTTCCATTAGAAGATTGTTTTGCTCATTTGGAAATGTGATTAGCCTTTGCAAGTGGCCTTTTTTTGTGCTTTGTCTCTTTCTCTTTTTTTTTTTTTTTCTGTGTTGCTTCTCTGAAAGATTTTAACAAAAATAGTTTAATGGTTTTGAGACAAGGAAGCATGGGGAAAATGAAGCAATTTTCCCTGGGGCAGAAGGAATTAAAAAGCGTGATGCCTGATGCATAAGAGTAGGAAATGGGAATTTGTTAATATCCTGATGATAAATTAGGATTTGCTTTTACTTGGGGCTGGATTTTGCAATTTCACAGGGCGCGATCGCTCTGGATAACCCTGTTAGTGAGGTCTGGGCAGTGCTGGAGAAGCCGGCACGGGGGGCGAGCGGCCTTTGGCCTGTCATTGAAGGGCTCCTGCTCTTCTCCTAGAAGCAGTTTGGAAACGGACACGGTGAAAAGGGTGGGAGCCACTGCCACCTCCTAGGTACAGCGCCAATCCAGAACTAGCTGCTGTTTAATAGAAGTTATATGGGCATCAAGTAAAAGTGTCTCCATAGCATGAACGTCAGAAATCAACGTGATGTTTGAGCAGCTTTTGCAAAAGTTCCAGTCAGCAAAACCACAGGTGTTAACAGCAGCGCCCAGTGCCAGGCTCCCCAGAGCAAGAGGGACCTGGATTTATCCAGGTGAATCCAGCAAAGGGCCACGAGGATCATTCATGAACCAGAGGTCTGTGACATGAGGACAGTTCCAGCTGTGCCCTGTCCTTGCGCCCTATGGCACCCAGGACAGAGCTGGACTCAGATCCTGCTCAGGGAAATGGGTCTGTTCTGTAAAGTACATCTCTTGGGTTCCCTTTGGCTGCTGCCCAACCAAACCCTTAATTTTACCACAAGATATGACCTCATTTGGACTGACAGTGATGACGAGAATTTGACGGCGCTGATTAGAATTTGCATGCAGAAGGGGAGGATGTTCTTTGTCTCTCTTCCCAGCAAAGGGTTTAATTACAGCTGCCCCATGAGCAAGGCAGGAAATCCCCTGGAC
This sequence comes from Nothoprocta pentlandii, assembly GCA_013398315.1. Classification (NCBI taxonomy): domain Eukaryota; kingdom Metazoa; phylum Chordata; class Aves; order Tinamiformes; family Tinamidae; genus Nothoprocta; species Nothoprocta pentlandii. The sequence continues at coordinate 572,506 of VZSG01000453.1, read as the reverse complement.
CCTCTGCAAGCAGAAGGCCCAAGACTTTTACCTAAAGGTCCTGGTAGCTTTGGTGGTGTGTGATGCTCCGAGCCTCCGCAGCACGTGTTCTCACAAGCACTTTTGCATTAGGAGGTATGTGCGTGTTCCGGGCACGCTGCCATGGACACAGGGTAAGCCAGTGATTCACGCGTGATTCAGCCCCGTGAATCCTCGGAGACTAGGGAAGGGCCTGGCCTGCGCTGGAGCAGGTGATCTATGGGCAGCCATAAATTATTCTCCTGGAAGCTTTTGGACAGACGGGATTGCAGCTCACTCGGCCTGCAGCCCATCCCATAGGCTTGCAGCTCGATAGCCCATCCAGACTTCGGAGCTCTGTGCCTGAAAACCTTGGTGGTATCAACAGAACAAACTGCTCGATGCAGCCAGCAAATTCTGGTGGAGGATTTTCTGTCAGGAGGCTGTGGAGGCCCCAAGCTTATCCAGGCTTTATTTTATTCTATCGCTGAGTATGCCGTGTCTAAAATGGCCGGACTGTAGCTCAACTCCATTGGGGTTTCCCTGGTTTTCAAGGAATCTACCGGACACGCTGCTCAACCTACTGTTTCTTCTAAATAGAGGTTTCACAAGCGCCAAGGGCTCCTGCTGGCCCCCGCAGTATTAGGCCCAGGAGGCTCTTGAGCCCTCTCGAGGGACCTTCCCCAGGCTCTGTCAAATGGGCTACACAGTGAGGTGTCATCCCAGCCTGAAAAAAGGCCAGAAAAGGGCTCAGATGTGGAGAGCTCCTGAGGGAAAAGGGCTCAGATGTGGAGAGCTCCCGAGGGAGCAGCCTCGCGCTGGCGCGCGCCCAGGCACCAGTTCAACAATGCCTCCTTGTGACGGGCTCCAGAGCTTCCTGGAGCGCCCTCCACTTCTCCTGCTTTCCCAAGTGCCCTTCCTCATTGACAGGGAGCAGGGTTTCTAACCTTGACCTTTCCAAAATTCTTCTTTAATCAGCACTGTGCACACTGCCAGCGAGCCGCGTAGTGGCCGTGTAATTCATAGGGCCCCTAGGCTCAGCACAGTGGTTTGCTCTTCTCTGTGGGCTGTGAGTAGACCGAAATCCAGAACTGTTCTGGGTTCCCGTTGCCTCAGCAAGGCAAAATTTGTGTTAGTGATAGGTATGGTGACATTGGGGAATGCTGAATGTGTGCTTTAAAATTTACAATCTATGACAAGTAGTTTACTGAATGTTTTTGTCTTTCAAAATTTACTTTTCTTGAAAAGTTCCCCCAATGTTTGAGCTTATTACATGAATTATACCAACAGGGAAAGAAGTATCTTTCATCCTTCTTCTGTGTATATAATTCTCTCTCTCTTTATTTAGGAGCAAGCCTTTGATCCTTATGAAACCTTGTCCCAGGATATTCTCTCCCCACAGTTTCATGAGCATTTTAATAACTTGATGGCCAAACCTGCTGTTGCCCTCCACTTCCAGGTAAGGGTAGATAAATACTGAATGCCTTTGGTTCTCAGGTATTGGAGGTTTGGAATTTGTAAGTAATTGTTTATTTCCCCCTGTGCTTTGGAAGAGGAAGAAATCCTCTGGATTCTGACCTTTGATCAGGGTAAGGTATTTGGACTCTGCCCCTTCTTGCAAAAACTGGACGCGGCTCTGACCCATCCATGACCCTTTGGCGGGGTTTTTGTGCTCTCCATGAGACTCCTCTCGTGAGGCTGCTTCCCTGTTGTGCCTTTAATGGCAAACACAGGCACCAAGCAACAGTATTTTGATCGTCCTCATTAGCCAGTGTGGCAGATCTGCTGTTCAGAAAACTGAATTTGTGTTCAGAGTGGCCTTAAAGGAGCTGCAGAGCTGATGTTCAGTCCCTGGTGCTCCCTGCTTGAACCCGTCCTGGTAGAGCCGAGTTTATCGGGACCTGGATCCCTCCCCACAGGCTGAGGTTGCTCTGAACCGTCCCTCCCGGGTGGGTGTTTCCTCCTCAGCCCTGAGCACTGGCTACGCTGGAACGTTTCACTCTCAAAGATTACTTTGGAGTGAAGTGACTGTAAAGCCCAAAGCCCTGTTCCAGTTTAAATAGGCAAATGAGTCATTTAACAATGAATCTGGCCTCCCCTCTGGCACTGCTCACCAGGAGGCAGAGGTCCAAGCTCTGGGCCGTGGACATGTATGAGCTGTCTGGGGCAATTGCAGAGAGGTGCAGCCAAAGGTTTTAAACTGGGGCTGAGCTCATTTCCAAAGAGGAGGGCAGGTAATTCAGTTTCTGTTTAGTAGTTACCTTGGTATGTAGGATAGCAGACCTTTCACCATCCCTTGGAAACTTTCTCCTCTCCTTATTATTTGAATTACTGTGTTATCCACTGGGAATGGGAAGGGATTTCTGACTCGTTTTTTAACTCGTGAACTTGTGAATCTGTTTCTGAGAGAGGTTATAATTTCTTCTGTGTTTGACAAAACCTCCATATTTCTGTGCTGTACTGATGTAAATTGAAGCACAGTGTCCTTGGTTGGAAGGAGAGGACTTTAGAAAGAACCTAGTGACAAGTTTGATTATCTAGGAATGCTGGTTGGTCTTGAATATTACTCTGTTTCTTTTAGCTTCTGCAGCAAAATGATTTCTATCATTCTATCATTCTATCATTCACAGTGAAACAACTCTTTTGGAAATGGATGTTCCAGCATTGCTGGAAATACATTCAGGCATTTTATTCATCCTGAGATGTCCACCTTGGAATAGCAGAGGTGGATTGGAAACGACACACTGGGTGTCTGTTATACAACCCCCTTGCTCAGAGCAGGGCTGACTTCAGAATAGAGCAGGTTGCTCAGAGCCTTTTCCAGTCCAGTTTTGAGTATTTCTCTGTAAATAATCATGTTTATTTTTCCTTTTCAGTCTACTGCTGAAGGGTTTAAAGAAGCTGTGCGATACGTCCTCCCACGCCTCATGCTCATCCCAGTCTATCATTGTTTGCACTACTTTGAGTTACTACAGGTAACACCCCACACGCTTGTTTCCTGATGAAAACATTTCTTAATGTGAATTTGAGCTTTTTACAAAGGTGGCTAGATTTTTACTCCCTGCCTGTGAAAATCTGAAAAACATTAACTTTATACCTGTTGGTATATGTCTGAAAAGTAAATCCACTGAAAAGAAATCCTCCAAAGCATCTGTGGCTCTGCTCTGAATGTTTAAAGTAACTATGTATTTTATAAAATTAAGCAAACTTTCATCGAACCTGTGATTTAATATAGTTAAAATGAAATATGGCAATCTTTTAATTGTTTCTATGAGTTCTGATTTTTATTCTGTTCAGACAAAGGTAAGGATTCAAATCAGCCTTCTGTCTCAAGTCACATTCCAGCTGACCTCAGAGTGGGGGAACATTTCCTTTCAGCAGAAAGAATAATCTGTTCTTAATGTCACTTGTCTGGAGTCCTAAATAGAAGATATTTAGCAAAAAATACCATCTGTCAAAGCGTGCCACACTTCCTCCATACTAAGGAGGAATGAAAACAAATAGTTACTTTCTCATTTGGGGAATTCTAAGAAATGACATTGATTAAATGTTCAGGCTTTATGGAATTCCAATTTAGATGATGAAAAGTTGCTCTTGTAGGATATATTTCAAGGGTCTTATCAACCCAGTTCTTTATGTTGGCATCTTCTCTGTATTTGTAGGCAAATCTGAGTCCTACAGCATTATTTATTTTAGAAGAGCTTTTATTTGTTTGACCACAGGTTGCTTGCACTCATTTTATTCTCTGTTCACTAGCAAGGTAGGCCAATCAGTGGATACTTCCCTGGGGTATAAGGGCTAAAAGCCAAAGAGTAACTAAGCTTCAGTCCTTTTGCTTACAAGCAAATGTTTCTGTTATGAGTTAAGAGGAGAGAGGCCAGCAGTCAGCAAAAATGCAACATCTGAGATCCATAAGGATCACACTTGTATAAGAAAGAAGAGCCTTGCTGTAGAAAATGGAGTATCTTGAAAAACACTTAGAGCTTTTTAAAATAGCTGAAGTTACTGTGAAAAACATTTCTATTTGCCCTGTTGTGTTGGGGGGATTTGTAAGGCTTATAGAGTTAGGTGAGGGGTTATATAAGAAATGCTTAAATCAAGTGGGTGAAATATCCTGTGGGTTTAGTCTACCTTTTATTAATGGCATCGAAAGTCTCAGTATAAAATCTCAAGCTAAAAAGCAGAGAGTTGTTTTATGGCCAGTTTTGTGATTAATATTTAACATAAAATTTTTATAGCTTAGTCTACTTTTCATTATCTGTGCCTTTTTGCGTATCACTATTTAGATAAGTAAAATATGGCTGGCTTAATTTGAGTCACGAACCACATATATCCAAGGTATGAATTAGTAGCATTTTGTGGAAAGGTTTAAATCCAAGTGATTTCAATAAACTTTAGATCAGCTTTTCTACTGATAGCTTAGAACAAAAGTTTTATATCTATAACCTTTGATAAACCTTTCTCTGCATTGCTGCGCCACCTCTCTGGAGCACAGAAACTTCACAGTGCCTTTACTTTTAATATTTGCTTCCATAAAGCTCGTGTTTCTATCAGGAGATCTTCACGAAAGAAACTGCTCTCAAGCAGATCCAAGGGCTGAACGATGTCAGCACTGGCACAGCGCGGCCCGTCTCGCTGCGACACGAGCGCTAACCGCTTTGTAAACACATCTCCCTCTCAAAATAGTTTAACTTCCTTTTCCCCAAGGGTCAGTTGCATTTTTACGTGTGGTAACTCTCTGGAACTTCTTAAAATGTTCTTGTTTCCCATTTGAAAGCGAAGTTGTTTTAGCAACCTGCATTATGGTGAAGGGCAGACAGGGAAGGCTTCCCGTTCAAGATGGGAATAAAAGTGCAGCAGTATGAAGTTAAAGAATGAATTCCAAGGTCCCAGTCTTCAAAATATATATACTTTTTTCCCATGATTTTACAAGCTGCCAGTGTCCCAGACACTGCAAAGATGTTATCTAAAAGTGCATAAGCATGTGACACAGTTACTTGCATGTAAATCTTGGTGGTATTTAAGCTATATACCGCTTGGGCATTTTTTTAGTGAAATGAATATCTGTACTATTGAATGGGAGTTTTGACTGGTTTGTAATTTTAAATTTAAGATGAAATGTTTTGCATATAGACTTGGTAGTTGGTTTCTGTAGTGACAGGCTGGTTGCTATTTATGTTCTAACCATTACCACAGAGAAGAGGGTTCATTTTTGATAGCCTGTCTTAAATCTCCAATACTGTAATTTTTTTCTCTCTCTCTCTCTCTCTCTCTCTCTCTCGGAGGCTTTGAGCCAGCTCTTAACTCCAGTTGATGTTGATGGATTGGTCTTGTACCTGCACATTCTTTAAATTGTCTCACATCTTTGAGGAATGAATTTTGGCCTTTTCCTTAGTTTACTTTATGCTTGTGTCTTGAATTATAATATTAGCCTTTTTTTTAACTAGGAAATGTTAGTAACGAGAATGATGAAATTTGACTTTTCTGCAAAGTGAGCAGGATTTGTGAGTAGAATTAGAATTGAGCTGCAGTGGTCGACACCTTCCTCTCTGCAGTCATTTTCTCCTCGTGAGCACTGAGCAGAGCATCTTAAATACTGCTCTATAAGGAGTAAGGGTAAATACTGACCCTTTTCCTGTGATTGCTTCAAGTTCAGATTTAAAATTCAAACTTCATGATACGTTTTGAAGACATGCTTACATGTACAGCAGTGATTTTTGGAAAACACGCTATTTCTAGGGACAAACTAAGTATTTATCAGCAGTTCTAAGCTTTATATGTTTTAAGTTTATAGATTGCTTCTCGACCACCACTGTATCTGGCTCTAGCAGCCAAATGGAAGTGGCAAAGCTCCAAAATCTTTGGTGGAGAGAGAAGCTAAGGTTGAGACCACTCACCCTAAAGGACTTAACAAAAAATATTCAGACAACTGAATTGAGAGAGATAGAATAAAATAGCGAATGACTTGCAGAAGAGTTAACGATGCTTGCTCTTTTGCAAAGTGCAGAAACTAATAGGAATTAAAAAGTGCAGAAACTAATAGGAATTAAATTAAAATTTTAAAGGAGAGGATTCCTATATCGTCTCTTATCAGTCTCTGTGATTCACGATCATGAATGGTAATACTGAGGTCTCTGAATAAGCCTGCTGGGTGGTTTTTGTTGTGTTTTGATGTTTCCTTTGTTAGGAGAGGAAGAGCAGAAAACAGACAACAGGAAATAGAGAGGAGAATGCTAGTGCTCTGTCATCTAGTTTTGTGTTTTAAATAGCATGTCCAGAGCGAGGGTTCTGGATACATTCCCCTATTTACCCCATAGAACAAAACACTCTCCTTGTCAGGTGACTCAGGGTGCAGGTGAGGCCCAGATCTTCTGTTCCCCCACTTGGCACCAGTAAGCACCTTCTCCCACCCTCCAACTCTCCACAATTTCACTGAAATCAGAGGTTGTTTCTTCATGCTTGTCCAATACTGAGGCCCAAAGAGTCACTTTCATCAAGCAACGACCTGAAACACTCAAGGTTTCTTACCATGTGTCACTTGCTCTCCCTGTTTTTATGGTCAGCTACGCAGTTAACAAGGAACCTCCTGATTAATTTCTTGAAAGATATTTTAGTTCATTATTTCTTGTTAAAAGCATTGGCTGCAGTGCAATAGTCTGACATACAGCAACAAAAAACATGCACTTCACATCCCCAAGACATTAAACAATAGTCTTTCCTATAGCCTTTCCAGTGGACGTAGCCTTTCTGTGACAGCTGGCACTCAGCTTTCTGATTGCTCTGATGAGCTCTCTAAAAGTGATGGAAATAGTGCTTCAAATACTAGTTTTAAAAGAATTTACAAGAATGGAAAGGGAAGCAAACCTTTGCATGAGTTGGTCAGAGGCAGAGTCAAAAGGAGTGGTGCTTTGGAGTCTAAGTGTATGTGCTAAGAGCATATACCTTTTGCAGCATGTTCCTGTGCAGTGCTTATAGGGCGGTGTCTGTGCATTATCCTAAAGTAATTTGCCCGAGAGTTTGACAGGCTGTTAGTTTGATGCTTTGACAGCGTGCAGGGAGCTCTTCGTGGGGCTGCAGTCGCACATCTTAGAGCTCTTAGAAGCTGGAATTAGGCTGGATTAACATTTGCACCCTGGCACCTTCTGCCTCCGTGCAGGGACTGGGGTCTATGCAGCTCCCTCAAGCTGGTGCAGGAGTCCTTGAGCACTTCAGCGTGGTCTGCACCAGGGAGTCCCTTTTGCCCAAGTACGAGGCACAAGGGCTCGGTGCTCTTGGCACTGCGTGTGTTGGCTTGTGCTGGTGGCCTCTGTATCACGTAGTTTGGGTTTGGTTTCTGTGATCCTCGTTAGCAGCAGTGGAAAGGTCACCAGAAACAGCCCGTGAACCTGGAGTCGGAGGGCAGAACTCGCTGTGATGCTTCTTTAATGGTGGTAATTGTGTGGTCGAGTGTTGGCAGATAACCAGGGCAGAGCTTGTTGCACAGAGGATGGTCATAGCAAAGGTTCAAGGAAACCACGCTAAGAAAAAACAGCTGTCTTGACGAAAAAATGCAAGCAGTGATCCAAAGTGGTTAAGCTGTGTCGACAGATAACAGATATATTCTGCTCTGAAATCTTTAATCAATAATCAGAGTGATCTGGGTTTCAAAATGTAGGGCCTGGGACTTCTAGGCTGGGATCCTTAAAGCTAGCAATGCAAAGCAGAACTTTACTGCTAGCAGTGTAAAGCAGAGCTTTAATGGTAGCAGTGCAAAGCAGAGCTTTGGTGCCTCCTCAGTCTTTCCAGCTCCAGGTGTGTTTTCAGATGTATGTGTTGATACCAGAATTCAAAGCAACTTTATTTATTGAGTGCAATGCAAAAAACTTAAGGGCTTGGATAACCGGTCTGAATTGTGAACAATGTACCAATTAGAGGATCTTTAAAGTCAAGGAAGCAGAGAGAAATATGTTCTGTTCAAGTCTGTTCTGCTTTATTGATAAGAGTATCTCCTTCCTTCTCATGTGACTCTCAGACACGAGATTATCCCTAATTCGTGCATGTGACTCGCTATCTTCTGATCAAGATGTATCAAATTCTATCTTTTGATCTTTTCCACTGTTACTTAATCATTGATACCAACAGAGAAACTGCTGTCTTTATGAATTACCAAAGTGTAACTCCTTGTGAAAATGCTGCCCTTGGATGGTATGTTCTGCCTCTGCAGGAATTCAGGATTGGCTAAAGTAATTTTTACTTCATCCCTAGGTATTTAACACAACAATAAACAAATCAGATATGTTCAAAAGACTTATTTCTGAAGTACTGAGACTCGACTAAATAGCAGTATCGGGTTCTCTGCACACAGTGGTTGGCATTCTTTAGTAGTTGAAAATTATAATAAGCAGTGTGTTTCCTGTTTTTTTCTTTTTAATTAAGTTTAATAGTTGTTACTTGCTGTCACCACTGGTATTCTCATATTTCTCTGGCAAAAGCAGGACCCTTTTCTCCTTTCTAAAGATTTACCCATTTTCTGGCTAGCAAACGTGTTGTACTTTGCACCTGCTGTTTAGGTAGACATTTTCCTTTCCCTGTGCTGTTCCTCAGCTCAAAAACTCCCCTGAAATTTTTTGTTCGTGGAGCTTTCATTTCTCTAAAATGCAAAGTGGAGGTTGTTTGGGCCTGTGAAAAATAAAAAAGTGGTATTTTAAAATACATAAAGGGAGTGGGCCAATCTGGTCAAATCCTATTCTCTCAATTACTTTTAGAGGAAGCTACATGCCCTTGCTGAGGGAACATAGTGGGGAAAGGAAAAGAAGGCTTCTGCCATGCTCAGTGATTGTAAGTAATGCTTCTCTTCAAGCACATAGGCACAACAGTGTTTATCCAACACTGCATGGCATTTTGTCTTGATTTTCTTCAGCAAATCTGGTTGAATTTTCTTTAGAAAGTTCATGCAGTCTGAAATGTGGAAGGGGTTAACAAGAAATGGCTGGTTTTGGAGCGAACGCCTTAAAGAACCCAGAAGGGGAATAGCCTTTTCTTGCACCATGCTGCTACAATGGATATGTATGGTATGAAAGCCAGTCCACTTTTTGTAATTCAAGGAGTTTCTGCCTTATAGCAAAGGAAAATCTGGCCTTGGTAAAGGGTATGTGCTGATTCTCACTGTGTTCTTGGTAGCAAACCTTAATTTTCAGCCTTTCAGTGTGGCAGAATTTGCAGTGCAAAGCTGCTGTTCCTTCTTGCACTAGAGGAGTTTGCCAAAGCTGCATAAAGGAGGGAGATTCTTGCTCATTTTGTCTCTAAGTCTTGGTCTGAAATGTTGAGATTAATTGGCTAATTATAGGAATATTACTTGTAGATAGTTATATGAAATAGCATTTAATCATTCAAAATGCTAACAAAGTTGTTATCGGTTGTGAAGCAGGATGTTAGTGAAAAGATAAGAGGAAAAGCCGTGTCTGACAATTAGTGTTATCTCTTAGTAACATAAAGAGTGAAGGGCTGTGTTTTCTGAACACCCTCTTGGCTCTCCCACCACAAATCTGCAGACTTTTCCTGAACATCTGACGGGTCCCTCTACTTTAGGTAGGTGCATGGCTGGTTTGGAGGGTGCTCCTGGTAGAGCTTGTGCTGTTGACTTGAAGTCGCTGACCTCCCTTGTGCTGTGTAAGGATGTTTGCCAGTGTTCCCAAGCTCCTGTAAATGAGCTAAACCTGACAGCGAAATGTCTCTTGTGTTGTAGCAACTGCAGGAATGCAGCGAGGATGAGGAGGATCGGGAGTGCTTGAAGCAGGCCATCACTGCCCTGCTGAACCTGCAGTGCAGCATGGAGCGCATTTACAGCAAACACTCGCCGAGGCGGCGCCCGGGGTAAGGACAGACAAAGCTCCCCGATGTCCCCGGGCTGGCGGAGAGGACAATAAGCGGGGGGGCGATGCCTGAGTTTGTAGTTTCTGCTGGATACTTTCTCCAGGCAGATCATGCTGGCAGTTTCCATCCTAAATGGAGTAGCAGCCCCAAAATCTCTTAGTTTCCACTTCCATGGATAGTGCTGGTATTTTAATCTTCCTTTAGCCAAAGCATTGCATTGTAATTATTTAGAACACCAAACTTGCTTAGGGCTTTTTTGGGGCAAAGCAATAACAATATAAACAATTAATTGGCATTTAGTGTCTTGTGATGGCAAATATGGAACGTGCTCCCTTGTGACCTTTTTCTTTTTCTCGTTTAAGGGAGCCAGTCTGTCGCTTCTATAACCGCCAGATAAGAAGCAAGCATCTGGCCATCAAGAAAATGAATGAAATCCAGAAAAATATAGATGGCTGGGAAGGCAAGGATATTGGGCAATGCTGTAACGAGTTCATAATGGAAGGTGCCTTGACAAAAATAGGAGCCAAACATGAGCGCCACATCTTTCTCTTCGACGGTTTAATGATCAGCTGCAAAACCAACCACGGCCAGTCCCGGCTTCCCGGTTACAGCAACGCGGAGTACAGACTTAAGGAAAAAATCACCATGAGGAAAATCCAGGTTATTGACAGAGACGACACGTCCGAGTATAAGCATGCTTTTGAGCTCGTTTCGAAGGACGAGAACAGCATGCTGTTTGCTGCCAAGTCCGCTGAGGAGAAGAGCACCTGGATGGCCGCGCTCATCTCGCTGCAGTACCGCAGCACGCTGGACAGGATGCTCGACGCGGTGCTGCTGCAGGAGGAGAACGAGCAGCCCCTGCGGCTGCCCAGCCCCAGCGCCTACCGCTTCGTGGTGGAGGACTCCGAGGAGAACATCGTCTTTGAGGACAACTTGCAGAGCAGGAATGGAATCCCTATCATCAAAGGAGGGACTGTTGTGAAGTTAATCGAAAGGTTAACGTACCATATGTATGCAGGTATTCTTTACATTTTTTATATATCTTTTTTTTTTTTTTTTAAGATAGGGCTTGTATGGGTGATGCAATTAATCCTTTTGCTTTTGCTTACTTTTTTGGTACATATAGTTAAGCATAAGGCAAGGCTTGAGGAGATAACGTGCATCTCTTAGAAAACAGGTTGGCTTTCTTGAAAAAGCTGCAAAAAGGTGGACAGAAATAATGACATGAAATACGAGTGGTGATGAAAGAGTTTGGTAGGTGTTAGGCTGGGGCTGGAAGGGATGCTCTGAGCAGGACTGCACCGGTTACACAGTTAACACGCTGCTCACAGAATCACAGAGTGGTTAAGGTTGGAAGGGACCTGTAGAGATCATGTAGTCCAACCTTCCTGCTCCAGCAGGGACACCCAGAGCACGGGGCACCCGGGCGCATCCAGGCGCCTTGGGAAGATCCCAAGGAGCAGGAGCCTCCGCAGCCTCCCTGGGCAGCCTGGGCCAGGGCTCGGGCACCCTCACACCAAACAAGTTCTTCCTCACGGCCACATGGAGCTGCCTGGGCTTCACCTTGTCCCCACTGCCCCTTGTCCTGTCACTGACCACCACTGAGAAGAGCTTGGCCCCTTCCTCCCTACATTCCCCCTTCATGTACTTCCTGATGCCACAGGAATTTTTATAAAACTTCTGAGGAACTAATGGCCTGCGTTGTGTTTTTTTGAAAGGCTGCTACTTTAAAAATGGCACCTGGGATTTAGAGTCCACCAACTTCTAGACCACTGCAAAGCAGAGTTTGTCTAGCGATAGTGAGGATTCAGATGAGTCTTTTGAGTCATGTGCTTTGCTGTGACAGCTGAAACAAGTTTGTGTCGAGCCGTGTACCATAAAAATTCTCCCAGGTGCTGTCCTTCTGCCTGCAGAAACTGTCAGGGTGTGGGGGAAATTTCAGCACATCACAGAATCACAGATCTCGGAGACACTTTATAATTGGGTCAAAACATGATTTTTACCTGCTCCTGCCCATCTACATTTATTTTAAGGCTCTGTTTTGCTTAAGAAGTCCCTATTGGAGGAACCCAGGAGACATCCTGTTTATCCGCGTGCTTATTCCCGGTCTAAGAAACTCTGTATTAAAGAGCATGATTAAAAGAAATGAAGGGGACGGAATTGGAAATGGGGAAACTATGTTTAATTAAAGCTAAACATTTAATAAGGATTTTATTGTTTTTTTTTTAGGCAGCTGCATCCCTAGTCTCTAATTACGTGATGGAGGGTGTTTATACTCGGTGCCGCCTTGCTCGCTGTCCGGGGCAGCCTGTGCTCGGCACATGAGTCAGGAGGCTCTGATTTTTTGCCCGGTTGGCTGCGGATCAGGCAGAGCAGCCGGAGAGGTGCTGGGGCTGGCGGGAGCCGGGCGCTGGATGAGAGGCCTGGCTGCACACGGGGCAGCTCGGGGCTGTGGATGGAGGGTCGGTCCTCGCAGGGGTGACTGAGGCGCCCGCTCCTCCTCCCACGGCCCCGTTGCCTTAGGGAACGAGGCCTGAGCGGGTGAGGAAGCCCCAGGCCCAACCAGGCCCTGCAGAAAGAGGAGACTCTGTGAGAACCTCACAGACAGAGGTACTTCTGGTACATCCTAAATTACACTCACCTCAGGATGGTTCCAGGGCTTTGAACTTCTGCTTTTCTTAGGAACACACGTGGTTTTCTTGTTTTTAGTGTTTGAAATCAGATTAAAAACACTCCGTCCTTTTCTCTCTTTTACCTTCACAGACCCTAATTTCGTTCGGACTTTCCTTACCACGTACCGCTCCTTCTGCAAGCCCCAGGAGCTGCTGAGCCTGCTGATTGAGAGGTAAGCGCAGTCGGCTGCTGAGAGGACGCTGAAAGGCTTTGTGCTTCCTCCCCACCTGCTCCTCCCGGCCCAGGTTCTCTGTGCTGTCTGATACAAGTCTTAGCAAACCTGAAAAACGAAGTTCACAAAGCAGTAACGTTGTTAGAAAGGGGTAACGATATGAGTCTTTAGTACAAGCTGCTTTTTCTTCCAGTTGTTAAATGATTGATCTGAATTAAATAGCAGCTGGAGCACTGGGTGTGCCGCAGCGAGAGGTGTCAAGCTTTTGAACAGGGGAATGTATCTGAGTCTGCCGTACTATTGATGCAAATAAGAACTAAAATGTTCCAAGCAGTTGGTTTAATTGGCACAGACTATTAATGCAAACGTTTTAATGCAGCGTGATAAAGCAGCTCTTGGGCTTTCTTCTAATCCTTGCTTAATCAAGCTGGCAGGTAGCTGAAAACCCTATATCCTAGTCTAGACGTCTTGTGATGACCAGGGAACTAGTGAATTATCCGAGTGGGAGCTGGATGTGGTAGTACTGCGTGGCCAGGGAGGAAGGACTCTCCGGGCAGACTGGGTGGTAGATGAGAGCTTTGGTTTCACTGCAATGAATTTTTTAGGTGTAATTGCTCTCCATGTCGTACGTAAAGGGGCTGTGTTTTATCGTAATGAGCATTGGTTTGCTTGTGTCCCTAGGTTTGAAATCCCCGAGCCTGAGCCCACGGAAGCAGACAGGCAGGCGATCGAGAAAGGGGAGCAGCCCATCAGCGCCGACCTGAAGCGGTTCCGCAAGGAATATGTCCAGCCAGTCCAGCTCAGGTTTATCTGCTTTTAAATTTGCTCTGTCGGAGGCAGATTTGAGCCCAGTGATTATGCTCTGCTCCTGGACACAGTAATCTCTTTTGGAGACTGCTGTCCCGTCGAGCAGGGACTTATCTTGATTTGCAGCCAGGCTAATAGCCCAAACCATGTTCTGATTAGTCACACTGATTCCTGTTGTTGTTGCTGTTGTTGCAACAGCCGTACTTTGGTTCCCTGCTGCTCGCGGCTGTGATCTGCACCATCAACAGGAACGCTGTGTGGCTGCCATGTGTGGTGGGTGTGGGTGAGAGGTGTCCAAGTATTTCTGACAGCATTTTGAATGGATTCCTTGTTCATGGGAAGGTAGTTTCTCCGTTCCGATGTTTCTCCGTCCTGCTGGTGTTTCACTCTTGATGCATTTGCACACAGACAGGGAGGGTCTTGTCTAGGCCGCCCATCGGACGGGCTGCAGTGAATCCTCGAGCTCTTGCTGACCAAGCCAACTTGGAGAACAATGAAGTGACTCTAGGCTGAATGCAGCTAATTGCTGTGAGTTGCTCTGACAGGCTTTGAGTCAGGAAGAGACACAGATCACAGCCCAACATTTATTAGAACAACTTTTATTAATAAGGCTGTTAATAACAGCTTGGTGTTATTAATAATATAATGGCAGATAACTGCCATTTTATGTACAGTACCTTCAGTTCCGCCCTCACCGCACACAATACTTCATAACAATCTATTTGGAGCAAGAGCAGTTTGCCCAGAAGAGGAGAGTTATCCTGACCTGCCTGTGCCTTCCAGACATGTTCAGAAAGACCTTGGAGGTCTCTCTTTTGTGTATGTAAATATATAGCTATATATAAAAATATAAAATGTTCTCTAAAAAATTCTCTAGTGTATCCTCCACTCTTTGGGTCCTGCAGCCCATTCCAAAGTTTCCAGAGTTTTTGGCTAGATGAAATCCATGCAAGGTCCTGAGAAAGAGGAGCTGTCAAGCCAGAAATGCCGTCAGCCCAACCGGGCAGTTTTTCTTGCTTTTTCAGTATTCCTACCGTGGCATCTCCAAGACAAAGGCTGATTAGATAAGTGTCTGCATGCCTGTTACTGGGAACTTGTTCCAAAACATCACTCCTTTGATGGCTGGAAACTGTCATTAATTTCCAGCCTAAATAGTCTGCGTAACCGTTTTTCATGGGGTAAACTTTGTTCTTTACCTTAAATAGTTCTGCTCTTCCCAGTGTTTAGTGCCTTGGTATGTTCACACAGATCACACATATCTCTTCATGTGGCTAAACCCAACGAGCCAGCCTCGCTGCTGCTTCGACTCCCCAAACCTGGCAGTCCCAAATCAGTTGCCTACTCTGTCCCTCTTGGAGGCTCCTGCACCCCCTGCCCAAGGCTGAACCACCCCACAGAGCAGTGTAATATTTAAAGGAAAGGCACAATTAGCATCAGTTTGCCTTAATGAACTGGAGTTCATTAGTGGTCTGCGGGCAGTGGAGTGGCCGAATCTCGCAGCGTCCGTCCCCGAGCTTGTCCGAGCCTGAGACTGCAAACTCTGCTCTCCTCAGGTCCTTGTCCCTGTTGGAGCAGCGCAGGAAAAATCCATTTTAGGAGACTTTATCTCGTGGATCAGATCAGGTGCAACCCAGTGAGCAAAGGCCTGAGGTAGGAGCCCAGCTCCTTCACCTGAAGAAGAAGCAAAAATCCAAAGGTTTTCTATTTTCACTGCATCTTAAGAGCTGGAAGTGCAAGGGCAGCTGTAGCTTAGCTTTAGAGACTGATTTTTTTAGTGGGGTATGTAGGAAAGTGTAGAAAAAAATCATGAAAAAGCTTATAGTGTTATCTGTAAAGGAAGCACTGGATCCTATAGTATCATTTGTATAAATAAAATGATGCAAAAGAAAGGTAATATGTTTGCAGCAACTTCTGAGCTGAAATAGTAGATCTTAATTAGGTTTGGAGTTAAAATAGAGATTTGCAATAATTTCTAATTACATTAGAAGTACCTATTTTATCTGTTTTTGATGTTTTTATTCCCTCTTTTGAAAGCAACTCAACACCAGCACTTTATTTAAAGTAAAAAAACAAAACCAAAAAGCTACGTATATATTATAAGGTTGGAACATTAGGCTCTGAACCCTTGAGGACTTCTGCAATAACTGGCACATGCTGTATGTCTGTATGTATTTTACAGTCTTTCATTACACAAATTTGTAACTCAGCTTCTTTAGAATTGGGCTGCATTCCGTTTCCATGTTTTTAAAAACAAAATATAATATTGGATGTTTTCTGTCCTTTCTCAGAATATTGAATGTTTTTCGACACTGGGTGGAGCACCATTTTTATGATTTTGAAAGAGATCTGGAGTTGCTGGAGAGGTTGGAGACGTTCATTTCCAGTGTAAGAGGTATGGCAATTCATGGTCGTAACCTGTCAGTCTGATCCTGACAGATATTAGGCATGGGAATGTCTTTACACATACAAGTAATTTTAATGAATAATTTAAATTTCATAAAACTGTTTATGAAAGTCCCATTTACATGAAGGAGCTTTGCCCTGGAGCAGTAGCCTCCAGTGTATTCAGTTCTGGGCAGGAATGTTCCTCCGTGCCTGAGGATATCCATCACCCTCCATAGCTTCTTCACAGAGTCAAGATGCCTTCTTCTTCCCTGTGTGAGATTCCAGGATAATTCCTTCTTTTGGTTACTGAGTTTTTCTCTCTCACTTCTTTCCCGTTTACTCAAAGTTCTCCTGGAAGACGATTTCTTCTGGGTGGGAGGATTGACCCCTTTGGTGTCGCCTCCTCTGGGGCAGACCCCTCTGAGCTCACGGGTGTTAGTGGCAGCTCTGTGGAGGGCAGTCCTGGTGGCCGCTCAGTTTTCCTCAGTATCCTGGCAATGCTGCACGTCCCTTTTCAGATTGCCAGGCTCTCTGGTCAGCAGTGCAGCTCGGAGACAGCAAACGCTGGTTTGTCTTTTGCAGAGGTCTCTATTTTACATATTGCTGAGCAGAGAAGGACAATTCAGTTTTGATTAGTCTCTTAAAAGATATTTGCCTTGACCTGCTAAAGATGCTTCTGCTATTGGAGATGGTTGTAGCTGAGGAAAAAAGTAAGATACAGCAAATACATAGGGTCACTTTTTTTCTCACCAGGACAGTCTGTACGTGTTATTAAACACAGCTGGGTGTCCAGAAATGCCTTTACTTCGGTCTGTATTTGCAAATTGGTAGGGGTGCAAATGTCCCTAAGTAACAAATAGAGAAGTGCAAATGTAATTACTTTGCATACAAAAACGTTGCATTATGGAGGCATTTGCAGATTTGTTTTGCCTTTTCTTTCCCGTATTAATTTTATAAAATTAAATGGACTTTAGGATTCAGAACTCTGAAAACAGGCTTGTCCAATTTCATTAAATCATTTACCAGAAATCGGATGTTATGAGTGTTTCTTTTCTTCTTTTTTTTTCTTCTTTTTCTGTTCTGCAGGAAAATCCATGAAGAAGTGGGTGGAATCGATTGCTAAAATCATCAAGAGAAAGAAAGCTCAAGCGAACGGCGTTAGCCACAACATCACGTTCGAGAGCCCCCCGCCGCCTGTGGAGTGGCACATCTGGCGCCTCGGGCACCCCGAGACCCTGGACCTCATGACGCTTCATCCCATAGAAATCGCCCGGCAGCTGACACTTCTCGAGTCCGACCTGTATAGGTAGGTCTTGAACTGACACATACCTCTTTCCAAGGAGAGGAAAAAAGTGCTAATTCATATAATGAGTTGGAAAATCACAGAACCCCAGAAGGGCTGAGGTTGGAAGGTTCCCCTAGGGATCCCCCAGCTCAGCCCCGGCTCCAGCAGGGACACCCAGAGCACGGGGCACCCGGGCACATCCAGGCGCCTTGGGAAGATCTGCAGAGCAGGAGCCTCCGCAGCCTCCCTGGGCAGCCTGGGCCAGGGCTCGGGCACTCTCACACCAAACAAGTTCTTCCTCACGGGCACGTGGAGCTGCCTGGGCTTCACCTTGTCCCCTTGTCCTGGCACCATCCCCTTGTCTCTCAGAAAGTAGAGGAAGGAGGTTTTCTTGCTATTTGTTTGATACTGAATTATGCAAGGCAAGAAAATAAATTCTGCCAACATTACTAAATCCAGGCAGGAAATTACGATGCTAAAATATATAAAAATATAGATAATAGTAACTTGTATTGTCTGCTCACTAAAAGGAAGCTTAGCATTGTATTAGCAAAAAATGTTTGTTGCATCATAAAAAGAGGGCACGTTATTATCTCATGCATTTCTTTACAGCTGCGCAGCAGAGAGCCAGCTGTTACATGCAGTAACGTGTCCGGCCTGCTTAGCACAGCTAGGGGAGACACAGAGCCAGGGATGTGGAGATGGCAGCACCTGGAGCACTCCTGTTTCACGGAATTCTCTTGCAGTTCCAAGGAGGTTTTTATTCTGGTCCTGTAAGGCCTCTCCTGTTTCTTGGCTCTGTGGTAATTTCAGTTGAGCTAGCCTTGGTGTGAGCGCACCAATGTGTGGGGTGGCTGCTTCATTTTGCTCTGCAGGAATTCTTTAAGGTCTTGCAAAACTCCCAGATGAAGCATCCTTCCATGTTTCCATATGAGGAAGAACTTCCCTGTGAGGGTGCCCGAGCCCTGGCCCAGGCTGCCCAGGGAGGCTGCGGAGGCTCCTGCTCTGCAGATCTTCCCAAGGCGCCTGGATGCGCCCGGGTGCCCCGTGCTCTGGGTGTCCCTGCTGGAGCAGGGGCTGCGCTGGGGGATCCCTAGGGGTCCCTTCCAAACTCAGCCATTCTGGGATTCTCTTTCAGTGACAAGTTTGCTGTTGAAATAGGCCACCTTTCCAGCGGGCTGCTTGAGGCGCTTCAGCTTCCTATTTCAAAAATATATTATTTTTCTCTAAGACCTTTTTCTTCCTTTTTCTAGGAGGTTGAACTTGCTGCTTTGTAATTTTTTTTAATCTGAAAATGCCTTTTCAAAAATGCCAATTTCAGTTAAGATAAAGGTGGGTTTTCTTTTCTGCCCAAGTATCAGCCTAAAAGTCATTTTAAGTAGCTGTTTTGCAGTAGATTACATTGGATCTTATTTAAGAAATAGAAAACCATGGTTAAGAGAAGAAGCAATCTTTAGATGCAAACATGGAACCTATTATTATTATTATTTGTACTGAACATTTTTGTGCATCTTGCTTTGTCCTTACCAGGGCAGTGCAGCCTTCTGAACTTGTTGGTAGCGTTTGGACTAAGGAAGATAAGGAAATTAACTCGCCCAATCTATTGAAAATGATTCGTCACACTACGAATCTCACTCTGTGGTTTGAAAAGTAAGTACAAGCAGTGTTAGTGCAGTGACATTGACTCCTTTTGAAGTTCAGAGAGAAATGTTTTTCTCTCCCATTACCTCAAATCTTGGTTGTGCACCAGACAAGAAGCAGCGAGCAAAAGGTCACATTTTGCTTAGCAATGTTTCTCAAATTATGTGTTTTGATTAGGTGCATTGTGGAAACAGAGAACTTTGAAGAGCGAGTGGCTGTGCTGAGTAGAATTATAGAAATCCTGCAGGTTTTTCAAGATCTGAACAATTTCAATGGTGTTTTGGAGATAGTCAGTGCCATGAACTCTGTATCAGTATACAGACTAGACCACACATTTGAGGTAAGTCCCAGGAATCGCTCTTGAAAGAACCTAATCAGGAGCAGAAATGCATCACAGCTGTGCTTTACACTGCATTATGTTAGATCCTAGTCTCCCTTGCCTTTTTGAAAGCAAATATTTAAGGTTATTTGTGAGAAAGCATAAAACGAGCTGGGCATTTCAAAGGGTTTGCAATGGGAAGAGGAGCTTTAGCACCTGTTTTCTCATTTATATTAAGTGCAATTGATTGCTGCTCATGAACCTGTTGCCTCAGTGCAGTGATTCATGGTTATGAAGGATGATGCCAGGGCTGAGGACGTGGGACTTGAGCACTTCCCCAGCAGCACTGCACTGGGCAGGAAAAGGAAACTCCAACAAGATGTTTTGAGTTTTACATGTCTTTGAAAGGCCGTGCAGGGCCTTTAGCTTAAATTGAAAATTGTTTATTTTCTTATTAAATTAAAAGAATAGGATTATGTTTATGCATTGATAGTGTAAATAATAGTTTGTTTATAACAGCCTCGTGATTCACATGACTGACTTGTATGGTGCTGTAGTTCAGAGGAAGCCGTTTACAAAAGAGGTTCTTTCAACAGCCGAATTTCAGTTCTGAGTGTGTGGATGGGAGTTATGGAGCATCTGGTTCTAGCTAACCATGCTACTCAGAAAATAACTTTTTTCTGTCTTTTTTTTCGTCTTCAATAACTCAGGCGCTACAAGAAAGAAAAAAAAGAGTCTTGGATGAGGCAGTAGAACTAAGTCAAGATCACTTTAAAAAATACCTAGCTAAGCTTAAGTCCATTAATCCACCCTGTGTGCCTTTCTTCGGTAAGTACACCAGAATGGGCTGTACTTTGGTGTGTTGCCTTTCTTCAACTGTGTCACATCTGGAGGTTTTGCAGTTTATTATACAGATTAGTGATGTTTTATAATGGTATTAATATTACCTTACTTTGCTTAACACTGCTTCCAAATTGGGGAACTGATTATGACAACGTGTTCAAACTGTTTTATTAAACTCTGGATCTCACATTAAGAAGATAAAAGATCTTTTTTCAATAACGTACTTTAATTAATATACTTTTTTCAATAATATTCAATAATATTCCATGTAAATGCCGGTCTCATTTGTTCTTGACTACTAATAAATTGTTGAAGCATTAAAGGAAAGGTCTGATTATGATTGAAATTGTTATTATTGACTAAAAAGAATTAAATTAGGGCTTGAAATCAATTATGAACTTTAAAATCCACTTCCTTTTTTTGTCAGGAATATACCTAACAAATATTTTGAAGACAGAAGAAGGGAATCCTGACTTCCTTAAAAGACAAGGGAAAGAACTAATTAACTTCAGTAAGAGAAGAAAAGTAGCAGAAATTACAGGAGAAATTCAGCAGTATCAAAACCAGCCTTACTGTTTACGGATCGAGCCAGAGATTCGGGTAATCAGTCACCAAATATCTGTTTTGGGGATAGGAGAGGGGAAAAAAAAGTACACTACAAAAAAGAAGTCAAATATTCTTCTAGTACAAGACTTAATCTTATGAGAGCAGCACCCACGGGAGGAGGGGGAGCAGTGGCTGAGCGAGGCAGCAGAGTAGCCTGAAATGGGGATTTGGGCTCAAGGATTCCATCCTCTTGGTCCCATTCGGCCCCTCACTGTTCTGCAGCTGGGCGTTCAGGAGCTTTTCCAGCAACGGGGCAGAGCAAATGAGATACAAAGCAGCATACTTTTAAAGAAAAAAGATCATTTAGGCTCAAAAAGAGCCTAAAGTGCTCTCTGTGTGTCCAGTGCACTTGGTCCTTCAGAGCTGCTGTAGTGACACTTCTGACATAGGGTCCCCTGCCCGCTGACATTCAGAAGCCGTGAAATTCAGGGAATTAGAACAGTTGTGGGGATGCTCATGTGTCCTTGAGCATTGCCTTAAGACAAAGACTAGAGAATCCCAGATAATTTGAAGGGATTTAAAGGAAGATGGTGAAACGAGGGACCAGCTAAAGGTAGGTATTTGTATATCGAGGTAACAGTAATTGCAAAGAATAACTTAAGTCCCCAGCCATACGTCCTGATGGGCACGACTCATTTCCAGAAATGAGTTTCCAGCCTCATGCAAGGCACGAGAGTGATCAGGAAGCTGCAAAAAGCTCGTGCATAAACGAGCAAACGGGCCCCGGTGCTGCTGTGTGAGGGGGTCCTGCCTTGTCCCTTGCATTGCTGCGGATATCTTGGGAGGAATTAGGAGATTTACAGTAAATTTGAGAATGGAGACGTGGTCCCCTCACGGAATGGGGAGTATTCGTGCTGGAAGGAAAGCAAATAGGAAACGTTGTGACTTGCCTTGTTGTACACGGCTAGTTAGCTGAGGTCTTTCTTTCAAATCAGGAAAAACTACCCTGAATTTGATGAGTTGTTGTATTTTCTTGTTTTGGTTTTGTTTTGGGCAGCTTTTTACTGTATTTTTCCTGGAGGGAAAAAAGAAATCAGAAATAGCTACATTTTTATTCAGTAAATTACAAGCATGTCATTTAAAAAAAAAGAAAAACTATGTATATTCTTATTGAAAAATATCTGTTGATGCTTCTGTCTTTTTAGAAATTCTTTGAAAATCTCAATCCTATGGGGAAGATACCGGAAAAAGAGTTTACAGATTATTTGTTTAATAAGTCTCTAGAAATTGAACCTCGAAACTGCAAGCAACCACCTAGATTTGTAAGTCTTTTCTTGTAAGTTAAATATCTAAAATCCAGTAGCCACTGTGAAAAAGAATAGTTAACTCAGTAAGAATATCCTTCAGAATTCCCTATCTTGAGATGATTTTCCAGCAAAACTTGATTTAAAAATCTTTTTATTTCAGATGTTTATGGCTAGTAAAAACCTACCACCTTTGGCTTATCTTAGAATAAACAGTTTTTCTCCCAAATGGGAAGTTTAAATTTGTTTCTTACCATGTAGTCATTTGATAAAATATGTGATAATATCATATCAAAAGCTCTTATGAAAGGGAAATAAACGGCTTTGAAAAGAAGAATTGTACATGTAGTAGCATATTGTGTTTTCTCAAAGTACAATATTTTCCATTCAGCATTTTTCTGATATTTTGCAATATTGCAAAAGTTGCCTTATACAACAGGAATGACACGGAGAAAATATTGCAGCACAAAATAGAACTCAGTTGAAATGAGTAGCAATTATGCTTTTGAACAATTAGCTTGTAAAGACTGGAATTATTTTAAAGCTGAAATATAGCTCCTTGGAACACTTGATTTTATACCACTGTAATTGTACTTGTGAGTAATTTGAGAGCTCTCTAATCTTGCAGAGCCATAAATCATTTTAGCACCCTTCTGTTAGAGGAGTGACTGAAGTAACACTGCAAGTACAGCAAGAAAATTACAGAAGTTACTGTTGCAAAAATGCTGCTTTCAGTAATTTCTCAAGGACTTTTTTTTCTTGTCTTGCAAATCCCTGCTCCCGTCCCGCTGGTGGGAGCTGCCTCTTTGCAGTCGAGCCTTTCCCAGCGAGGCCGGCACCGCCGCGGGGGCAGCGCGAGGCAGCCGCCACGCAGCCCCCTGCCCAGGGCTCTGCTCCTCCTCCGTCTGATCCGTTCTTTTCACTCACCCCGGTTTCCAGGGGGAATTTCGGGCCAACAGAGCTGGAGTCGGCGCAGAGGGTGCGCCCAGGCGCAGGATGCACCTTGTGCCGCTGTCACTTGAAGCAGTTTTGCCTGTTGGGGCCCTTGAAATAACCCTCCCCTTGGAGCGGGACTTGTCCTGAATCCCCGTTTCTTGTCCTGGCTGACACGCGTCTGAAGCCAGACTAGTCATTCGCCATAGCCGTGGAAAAATGGTCTATTAAACAAAACATATATCCATAATTTTTCAGTAAACCCTTGCTGCTTAAGTAACAACAAACTGTACCTCAAGTTGGTAGTAAAAAGGCTGTAATACCATTTAATATGTGTTTGATAAGTGCCTTTTACAGTCATATTCTAGAAACTTGGCAGTTTTGCTCTCCGAATACTAACAGTCCTGACCAGCTTTGCTTTCTCCAGCCTAGGAAAACAACGTACCCCTTAAAATCTCCTGGGATAAGGCCCAACGCGGGCAGGCACGGCTCCACCTCGGGCACTTTGCGAAGTCACCCGCTGCCCCTCGAGAAGGAACCCAGCAAGATAAGTTTCAGCAGAATAACCGAGGCAGAGAATGAATCGACAGCTTCAGCACCAACTTCTCCAAATACGCCGTCTACCCCGCCGGTGTCTGCGTCGTCGGAGTTCAGTGTGTTTTTGGACATTGATCTCAACAGTTCCTTTGGTAAGGATGCAGTATGTGGTCTTGTTACTGTAGCTCAGAGTCCTGAAATATGTTGGTCTCTGTCAGATTTAAAAAGAAATTGTTGAAAAGTTTAATTGTGGGCTTCATGTGTCAGTGATGCATGCTGTACGGTTTGATGCTGTAAGTACGTACTGTTTGGAGCTGAAGTGCTATATATTGAAACAAGGGAAGTTCCATGTGCCGTGAGGAAGAACTTGTTTGGTGTGAGGGTGCCCGAGCCCTGGCCCAGGCTGCCCAGGGAGGCTGCGGAGGCTCCTGCTCTGCAGATCTTCCCAAGGCGCCTGGATGTGTCCGGGTGCCCCGTGCTCTGGGTGTCCCTGCTGGAGCAGGGGCTGTGCTGGGGGATCCCTAGGGGTCCCTTCCAACCTCAGCCACTCTGGGGTTCTGTGATTCTGCAAAGTGAGGGAGAATGGGGACAGTAGCAGAAGTGAATTACAAATGGTAGTGTCAGAGCAGAATAAGATCAATAATAAAATTAATTCCCAACATAACTTTAAACGTTCAAGAACACTTTACATAGGAAAATGTAATTCACATTAGCAGCAGATAAACTTGAGGATCTTTTGCTCTTCTGCAGTCATTCATGCACATACTGTATATGCTGTGGTGCAGTTGCAGCTCTTGCCACAGAGGTTTTTAATCCTTTTTTTGTTTTTGTTTTTTAACAGGTAATAACAGCATCTTTGCGCCTGTCAGTCTGCCACAGTCGAGTGAGTACTGTAATAACTTCATTAATGTTTCACTCTGCTTTTCTCATTGCAGCAGAAGTAAATATTAAATGATCTACATTTGCAAATGTGGGCTGAGATCCGTGAATGGATTTGGAAGTTGATTTTTTACAGGTTTTAGGTAGTGTCCAGTGAAATCGTTTATAAGGCCCAAGAACTGTCTGATTTTTTCCCAAGGCTGTCAGAGGATTTTGCTTCTGTTTAGCATGTCCTGCCCTGATGATTATTTTGTTTGGCTGACAGTACAAGTATAGTGACCTGATCCTTTAGCCTTAGCAATATTTTTATGGAAGTAGCTGCTCTACTGCTGGAGAAGAAAGAGGTACTTTCTGTACCCCAGTCGTGAGGGAAATTGTGTATTTTATCTGTGTTCAACTTCTCCTTTTACTCCCTTCCTGCACAGCTACATGTTCTCTTTTCTTAATTGAACTGAAAATTCAAATTGGAACTCACAGGTGCTCTGCACTGTGCCCTTCCAGTAGAAGCACTTGGATAAAAGGCACAAAGGTCAGGGGTTGTTTTGCTTTTTCACTTGAAGCCTTTTCCTTCCTCCTTAAAAAGGAAAAATGGCCAAAAGCAACATAAAATGCTGTGGGAGCTGATGTCTTCAAAAGCTACTTCCGTTCGCCCTAGGTTTGTTTTTTTACGAGAGGTTCATTTTTATTTTATTTGTTTTTCATTGCTTTAACATTTCCTGTTGCTGCCTTTCCCTGATGCTGGAAGTGGGAGACTGCTTTGTGAGCAGTGTTTCTGGCTACAGAAACACAGGCAAGAGAGTTTCATCCAGCTGCAGTGAACGGCTGATGTTGCTGGTGGGTAGGAAGATCCGTTTGAGTTTTTGAGTTGTTTCTCTTCCAGTTTAATGTTCCTGGAAATGTTGTTCTCATGTTCCACAGGCAGTAAGATACCTGTTCTCTCCCCAGAGTCCTTCTTCAGCTCATGGGGGAGCTTCCCTAAGCTTAGTGATGAGCCTCAGAACCCTCCTCCTCTTCCACCACGAAAGAAGGTGGATCAGGACGCTTCGAATGCCAAGGTAGCTCTGTGCTGCGCCGGATAATTGTGATGAAGGAGCAGCTGGTGTGCGGGCAGGGGGGATGTGGCTGCTCGTGCTGCCGCTGCGGTGCTGAGCGCCGCGGCCCGTGTCGGAGGCACTGCCAGCCCGGAGCCGCTGTCCCTGCAGCGTCGCCGCGCGTTCCCTGCGCCCGGGCGCCTGCTCTGTCACCGTACCATGGGGCAGCAGGGCCCTCGTGGCCAAGGAGGCCAGTGGGCTCCTGGCTGCATCAGCAGGAC
>VZSG01000453.1:526560-539363 GCA_013398315.1 Nothoprocta pentlandii | reverse complement strand
GAACACGTAGGAAAAGATATTTTTAAATGACTTCACACCACTTGAGGTCCCACCAGAGACTTCTTTGATCTTTGGAGATTTCTTAGCATTGTGCCCGTTACCGTGTTTGTTTTCCTCTTGGATGTGAAGTGTGAAGGAAAAAGAAAATGATCTGTAGTTGTGAACGGCCTTGTGCGTCAGTGAGGGCATTTGCAAGAGCAATGCCATGTCCATGCTGTTCTCCTTTTGGGGCTTGCGTTGCCCCATCCCTGGGGAGAGAAGGGAGAGAAATCACCATTGAGCCATGGGCCTTGGTCTCCTGCCCCATCTATAGCTCCACAGGAGGCACATGAGGAGTCAGCATGGACCTTAGGAGAAGGGGGATGCCATGAAGGACCCTGTGTCCCGCTGCCTACTCAGCCCTTGCCAGCCCCTTGCTTCAGGCCCTCACAATTTGGTTCTGTTTCCATACACAGTGGTCTGGCTAGGAACCATATTCCAGGGCTGGTTAACAACACTTTGGCTTTTGAGAAGTGTCAAGAAGTGGAGTCATCCTTGCGAGCCTCAAGGAAATGCTTGATTGAGCAGTGTGGGGTGATCTTAACCTAGGTGCTAGTTCAGTTTCCTTGGTCAGTCTGCGAAACCTCTTGCAAAATCTCTTTTTTTTTTTTCCCTCTCTGTGCAGTTCTCACTTTTTTTTCATCTATTTTCCAGCTTCCCCTGTGTTTCTTTTGTCCCAGATAAGGTACTAAAAATAAATGCCTGAGAAGCAAAACTGGAAAGTTCTCTCTTGGGTGAAAGCTTTCTCTAGTTGCAGAGTATGGTGTCAGTAAAATGAACTTGAAATCTAAGTGGCAAATACTTAACCTCTTTTGGGCAGTCATTAGAACCGTTACTGAAGACACTGAAAGACCTCACTGGCCCCAATACGTGTGTGTTGTGCTGTTACGAACAAAGGACTATGGGGAAGAATCCTGAAATAGAGAGAAAATACTTTGAGGTGAGTACTCCTAACATGTGCTTCTGAACACCAAGGTGACAGTTTGGATATAGGAAAACTTCCATTGACTCCTTTGAATGTTGGTGTCTATTCTGTGTGATGTACAAATTCAAGTTCACAGCACAAATAGAGTTTATGGCAACAAATCATGTTTATTTTCAGATGGGACAGAAAAGTTGAATGGTATTTTTTTAAAGTTATTATCTATCTTACCAGTAGAGACTTTCTGGTTGCTTTGTGAGTTTTATTTCCCACAAAAGGTGGAACAGACTCTTCTCACTTTCCTAGGTTAATCTTGAAGTTTTCAAACCTAGCAGCTAGACACACGTGATGTTAAAAACTTTGTAGCTTGTGGTTATTTGCTGGGTGTACGAAAGGGCTGCCCCATATGTAAAACAATATCTGTCAGGAAAAAGAAATACTTTTTTTTCAGAAAGTGAAGTAGCATTTGTTACCACTTTCTGCAGTGTTTGGTGTGATGTTACTGGACGCTAGTGGGAGAATTCGACACAGTTCTGTGGATATTTTTATTATTTTTCATATGTTCTCTTGAAAGCCTGGATAAAATGCAGGTAAAGTTTTCAAATGTGGCTCAGGAGTCCAAGATTTTTTCTATCAAGTGGTGCAGCTGTTTTTGAGAGAAGAAAAACCAAAAAAACTCTAGTGAGAGCTGTTAATAGGTGATACAGCTAGTCTAATTGTATCTTCTGCTCAAGAAGAAATCCCAAGCCCCAGTCAGTTAATAACTGAATCCTTCCAAAAAAATTGCATGTTCTAGAGATGTCAGCGCAGGATTTCACTGCATTTGTTAAGTGTGCTGAAAGGCAGCCCTTCCACAGGATTCCTGGATTATGCACATAGAGAATGCCAGGAAGGAGGGGAAAGGAAACAAGTAAGGATCCTTGGGAGATGTGTCCACGTTAGTGGAAGCACTTTGATAATTAGCCATGCCTTGGACGAGCTGTTGTGGGGACTAGGCTGTGAGGAGGGCTGCCGGAATGGAGATCAGCTCTGATGAGGTACTTGCTGCTCATGGGTGAGTGTCTCTGGATGCTCTCAGTTCCTCAGAATTTATTTGCTTTCCCTCCTGCCTGCGGGGGGATGGCAGCATTTGATGAGGCTGGCAAGCGGAAGCCGTAGCTGTGGTTTGGTTTAGCGCTTCAGAGCTTTGAGGAAGCAAAATCTTTTATCAAAAGCTTTAAGTCTTAAATGTTGCAAGATGTCTGTTGCTTTGAGTTAGTGCTGAGTTAGTTAAAATGAGGGTAAAAGTAAGGGGAAAAATGGCCTGCAGTGAAGGGGGTTGAGCTTGGCAGCTCCAGGCTCTTGGGGCTCCTTGCCTTCGTGCAGAACATTTTGGGACCTTTTTGACTGAATATGTCCTAATGCATGTTCATTCCGAACAGCAGCATCATTTGGGTCATTTTGCTTGTGCTTTAACAACAGCTACTCCAGAGAGACTTTGAGCTGGAAAAAATTCCTCTGGATAAGCATGATGAGGAGTATCGGAGTGAAGACATTCATATCATGAATATCCACCGGAAGCAAACGGTAGGTTGCTTTAGCTGGTGTAAGAATACTGCCCGAAATTCAGACTTGCTGTTGATTTGGCTTAAACTGTAAACTGTGAAATGACATTAGGCACCCTGTGAAACTTCAACACGGAACTGCGCTCATTCACGGAAGCTCCTCTGTTCCAAAATGTGGTACGTTGCCAGGTGCCATCTTTTGTCTTCAGCATCTTTGAGCTGCCTGCTGACTTTCTGTTCTGCTTCTACACTGTGCAGTGCAGCAAGGTCTCAAAAGTGATATCTTGAGGTGCCAAAGCGATACCAATAATATGCCCACTGTTTGGGTTTTTTTTGTGTATGTGCTATGTGATCATTTGTACCCTTCTTCCCAAAACCAGTCTGTCGAGAGGTACTGAGCAGCCTGTCAGTTTGGGTTAGGACACTTTTGGGCCAGCTGCTGGGGCGGATGGCTATGCATGAAGGAGCTGTTTTGCCTATCGTGCTGACACGTCAGGTGGGTCTGGTGTGGTCAAGCAGGCTATTTACAATGTGTTTGCCTTTTTAAATAATCTCTTCACAGAGTTTTCCGTCGTGAGATCTTTTACCACGTTATCTGTCCTCTGGCAACTGGCTAGAGCTCTGGAGAGGAGGGGGAGAGGATTTAATACCATCGTGAAGGGCCTGTCTCCAGTATGGTTTCTGATTCATCTGCAGAGCTTCTTCTAGATGGTGGATTTTGCAGGAGGCACTGGAAGATGTGGACTACTTAGATTGGGTCCATTCCTAGCACCTTTCTCGGAGGACTAACATGATCTGTTGATACCTCAGCAAGGCGGGGGAAGGCTAAAATGGAACTGAAGTTTTTAATACAGGCCAGTGTTGGGTTTCTGTTCCTGGTTACCTCTGCTGGGCAGCTGCTTCTCAGAGCAGCAGCTGGCTGCAGGGTTCCCACAAAGCAGATCTGAGGATACCACAAAGACGTCTGTGTGCCCTAGAGCACCACGGGAGCCAGCAGCGTCATCTGGGCCTCCTGAGGAGGAAGCTCTTCAGGTGGGCTGAAATCTACCTTTCAACAGGCCCGTGGGGCTGGTCAATAAAATTTTGTACTTGAAATGGGTCTTGACTGGTGATTTTTTATTATTATTATTTTTCTTTAAGCTTGTGGTTTCTGTGTTTCTGCATTGCAGAGGTGCTGTGAGTCTTGTTCTAGGAGCAGGATCTTGTGGTAGGTACTGTGCAAATACAACGAACAGATGGTCGCTCTTCTTGTGAGAAGTTGTCCTTTCTTTTAATTCCATCTGTGTTTTCCGAGTTTAAGTTGCTGCAGCGTTCAGATTTGACACCTTTAAACTATTCTTGTGAGCGTGTTCATTGTTGCCATCAGTATTCAGCACCAGGCTCCTTCTCCTTGTTATGCACTGATTGCTTTGAGATTTAATTTCAAAGAAAGTCTTGCTCCTGCTCTGCCGTGGAGGCACCGCGGCTGCCTGTGCCGTCCTGCCTCCCTCCAACTCTTTGAAAGTAGGTCTGCTTTGACAGAGCTGCTGCTTAATATGAATTATAATAGTCTGAGCCTCTCCTGATTCATATTACAAACAGCCCCAGTGGCTCCCGCTGCAGCAGCTTGAATATTTAAGCTGGGAACTGCTGAGTCTTCCCCAAACCTCAGCTGTTGGTTGTGGATGGAGCCCTGTTTCGGGACCCCTCGCCTGAAGCCGGGTTCCTGAGCTCGGGTTTTCTTTTTGTGCGCAGCCAAAACGCTGCTCGCAGCCCTGGCTTGCAGAGCACAACGGGAGCTGATTAGCAAACGCATGGCAAAGCGAGAGCGTAATTTGTCGTAACCACACGCATTATTTGTTAACTTGTTATGAAAAGAGCTCCTTAATTAAGAGTTGGCCTACAGGAAGGTATTTACTGGCGTGTTTAGGCCAGTGTGACTTCCCTTGTGGAAACTCCTTTTCCAGGATAATTGTCCAAGGGAGCTTTGTAAGGGTATTGCAAGAGCTGTAAAGGCCGGGGCAGCTTCCACGCGACCGCAGGTGCCCGCATTGCTCCGCAGGGCCGAGCTCGGCTCTGCTCGGGGCAGCGCTGCGGGACGAGGTGCGTCCAGGGGCGGATGCGGAGCAGCCGCGTGGCCGCCGCGGGCTGCGGAGCAGCAGTCTTGCTGTGGACAATGAGCAGGTTTTGCCCCCGGCAGGACGCGGTGCTGACGCTTTGTGTAGGGCAGGGGAGGAAGTGGTGCTTTGTGCGCCCGGTGCTGCTCTTGCCTGGCCCTGCCTTGTGGCTGCAGCGTGGCCACGGGGTAGGAGGCTCCTTCTTTGGGGAGCAGCGCTTCCCAGCCCCGGCTCCACGTGGGTGCCCACGGTGAGGGGGAGCGTGGGGCTGGGGGCTGCCGCTGTTCACGAGGGCTGCGCCGCCCCACGTGGGCAGCAGCCGCCTCTGCCCCTCTCCTGCTCCCGCCAGAGAGGAGATAGGGGGGAGCACACAGGGAAGAAATGGGCTGGGGAAAGGGGCTCGGGGTGCTGGGCTGGCCGTCCCGCTGCGGGACGCGCAGCGCGTGGTGGCCACAGCCCCTGGGCGCAGGGTTAGTGGCCCTGGGGGCCCTTGTGAAGCTGGGGTGGCCCCGGCAACCTTGTGAACCTGCTGCTTCCCTGGGCCCCCATGGCTGTGGTGGCCCCAGCCACAGACCAGTGACGAGCAGCCCTTGGTGTCCTCTCCCTCCTCGCTAAAATGTTATTTTTAGTGGAGTATTCTGCTTGCTTGTGTGTCGGCTTCTCCTTTGACGTCCTGGAGAAACCTGGCCCAGATGGAGCTCTGCGCTTCGCTGGAATCAAGGAGCGCTCTGGGGTGCTTTAGCGTCGTCTACGGACACAGGGGTGGGAAAACTGGGTGCAGGGTTTGCAGGAGGGGTTGTCGTGGGCGATTTCCATGCAGGGTGGTGTGTGCAGCCAGGGCCGGAGCGCCTTGCACCCCGGTTCTGCTCATGACTGTTTCGGCAGCATTTCCTCCTGGACGGGGTCTTTTCCTCTTCAAAATCATTACTTTTTGCCTGGGACAGTAAGGGCTGTCATTGAAAAGGCTCTGCCCTCGGCTGCAACAGGAGAAGCCTTTGGTAGCAGGGCAGATGCCCCTGAGACCCAGCAGCTGCCAAAAGCCTCCTTTCCCACTGCCCTGTGCTGGGCTAAGGGAATAACACCAGGGGCGCGGGGTTCTGTGTGCTGCTCCGAGGAATACTGATTGCAGCGCTTTGTCATTGCAGTGCCGTCCCGGGAACGTCCCCAGACAAGCGATAGCGCCACGGGAACGCTGCACCCGGCTGCCTCCGCTTCCCAGCCCTGCTGCTGCCTCCTCCCTCCGGACGCTCCGCGAGGACGGACGGGAAAAGCAGGTTTTGTGGCTCCAGGGCAGGCCCATCCCGGCCGGATCCGGGGAAAGCCGCTGCGCGGCAGCTGGTGCTGGCGTATGCAGCCACGGCCCGTGTCCGAGCGGCTGGGCCTGGTGTCCTCCTTCCCGAGCGCCGCGAGCTGTGGCTGGGCTCTGCACCCGGTTCCCTATGGATCACCCTGTGTCCGCGCAGCCTCGCAGGTGGCTGAGGGCAGGAGCCTCTGTCTGCCCCGGCTCAGAGCAGGGTCACAGCCTGAAGGAGCTACGTGGAGCGGCCCTTGAGGTTCCAGCCAGGGCTTTGCTTTCTGCCGTGCAGAGACCCGGAGCGCTCCCGTTGCTGGAGAGGCCGGAGCGGCGTCAGGGCTGGGCTGCGGATGCACTGCCGGGCCCTGCATTTCCCTGCTGCCTCGGCGGGCTCAGCCGTGGCTGCTGGAACGGCTGGAGGGTGCTCAGGGGATGCACTCACTGGGAGGGTGCTCCAGGTCCCAGCGCGACCCGCAGCCGGGCGGGCGCCGAACCGGCCGCGGAGCTCGCAGAGCACCGGCATCGCCGTCGTTCCCTGCTCTCCTGTGAGCGCCGCAGCCGGCGGCCCCGCCGGGAGCTGCAGCGAAAGCCCAGGCCAGCAGATTCCTGCCTAATCCGGGATCAGCCGAGCGGCTCGGCCGCACACCCGGCGGGACCCGGCACCCGCCCCCTCCTCCAGCCCCCACAGCCCTTTTCCTACGTCTCCCTCCCCATCCTGCTCCTGCCTGCTCCATGCGGGAGCTGGTGCCGCTGCCGCAGGTGCCTGAGCTGCTTCCCGGGATATGGGGCAGCTCTTTCAGGTTCCAGGATGGGCTTCCCGCTTCTCGCTTGGGCTCTGAGCACCCTTGGGAGGGGTGAAGTGGTGCCGGGCGCTGCAGCGGGGCAGCACTCACCCCGCGGCGCTTTTACTCCGGGCGTTAGGGCCAGGCCCCGATGCAGCCGGTGCTGCCCCTGCTGCTATGAGCCTTTCCCAGGTGCCTTTCCCAGGTGCCTTTCCCAGGCACCGTCCCGGCGCTCCAGGGCCGTTCAGCAGCACATGGCTCCGCGAGGCGGTGGGAAGCTCTGCCGGAGACAGTGGCGCAGGAAAGCCCTGTGGAGCTGGGAAGCACCCGCTCTCCCCAGGCTCCCGCCGGCTGAATATGCGTCAGGCTGCCGCCGAGGGCAGGCGCCAGGCAGAACGGGTTCCTCCGGAGCCCGCTCCCACGCCAGCACCCAGGGGACCGACCAGTTTGGCTACTCGGAGCCTCTCCGAAAGGATGGGAAAGGGCCAGCGAGCTGCCCAGGCACCAAGGAGAGGCAGGAGCGGCCGGGCGGGCGCTTCCCTGCACCGTGGTCGGGCTGCTTGGCTTCCAGGAAGGATTCTGGAGCTCCGGAGACAACCATGAGCTAAAGGACATGCACGGCATTCGTGTGATGGGTCCTTTCCCTCCTGGGGATCTTGCCTGGGGGAAGCCTAGGGACAACATCCAAGAGTCAGGAAAAGCAGGAACTTCTTCATGCCCGGCATGGAGACGGGGGCTCCGTGCTTGGAGATAAGCAGCCCATGGGTGGCTGTGGCCCGAGCAGGCTGTGGAGCAGGGGCTGGACACGGAGAGATCCAGCGGTGGCCACAGCTCCCGCTGGCCCTGTGAGCACCAAGGACGGGGATGGCGACCCCACTCAAGGCCCTTGTTGCAGGCCCCTCAGCTCAACGCTCTGGCTCAGTCGTGAGAGCAGCTTCATCTCAAGCGGAGGACAAGGACGGGCAAATGGCAGCGGCGGTTTCGTTACCAGCTACCAGCCAAACAGGTAGCGCGGGGGCCTGGTGCCCAGGGCAGCCCCGACGGGCCTCTAGGCAACTGCTGAAGGGAGGAAACCTCCTGATCCGGGTTTGAAAGATCCCGTCCCTGCTCGGAGCCGGCCCTGGGGGCAGCAGCAGGGATCTGGGGCAGAAAGGAGCCTTTCCAGCCCGAGTTGCTCCTCGGAGCTCATGTCAGCGCTGGAAGCAGGGCCAGCACAGGCTGCGTCCTCTAAGCGCTCCAGAGAAAGGGCCCGAGGGCTCTGAGTTCATTAAGGAGCCCAGGGTTGTAAGATGAGCCCAGCCCTGAGCAGGGCTCAGGCGCTGCCGCTCAGCTCCCTGCGCTGCGAGGAGAGCGGGAAGGATCCGGCCCCGCTCTGCTGCGCTCACAACCGGAGCCCAAACCGTGACGGCGCAGAGCAGACCCGCAGTGCAGCGGGGCACGCGGGCGGCAGCGGGGCTGGGGCGCGGGCTGCACCCCGGCCTGTGCCCGGCGCTGCCCCGCGAGGCACCCGCGCACAGCGCCGGGCCCGCTCGGCGTCCGGCGTCCCCCAGGGCAGCGGCTGAGCGCTGCAAGGTCTGCTAAGAAAAGCTTCCAGAGAGCTGGGTCGCTTCCAAACTAATCCAGCCCCCGTGGGGAGCAGATGTTAAGCTAATAGGATAAGCGGGCGAGCACATCCCGCCGGCATGGGCGGCAGCTCCGCGGGACGGCCGCGGCGTTAGCGCCTGCTGCCGCCACCCCCACGCGCCCGGCCCGCAGCAGGGATCTTTGGAAAGCTCCTCCGGGCAGAAATGGCAAATATTAACAGCGGGAGGGCTGAGCGAGCCCGTGTCCCACGTCTGCAAAGTGCAAAGTCTGCGTACGTGGAGCGAATGTCCCTGCGGAGCTGTGGGCGCCGCGCTGACCTCGGTGGGAGCGCGGCCGGCCCGCGTGATCCATGGCGCGAGCTTGTTCCTCGGGTGCTGCTTTGGGATAACAGCAGCAGCATTTCAGTGCCGGCCGCGCTTCCCGCAGCGCTTCCCGCAGTGCTTCCGCAGCTCCCGCCGCCGGGTGCATCCTCTAGGGCCATCCCGGCACCACAGCTTCCTTGGCAGGGATGCGGCACGTGAAGAGCAGCAATTCTGGAACAGCCCAAGGAGACTCGTGCCCCGGCCACCCAGCTGCTCCCATCCCTTTGCTAAGGAGCGTGGTGTCCGCGCGGTGACAGGGACAGTCCAGGCGGCACACGTGTCCCCGGGGCCCTCGTCCACCCCCGGGGGGCTCAGGTGCCTGGTGTGGAGGAGCCGTCCGCACGACGATCCCGGGGTGGGATTTGCAGCAAAGCTTCTGCTCTCCCGGAATGGAAATTCGGGACAAAGCTCACACCTGACACGCCGCCCTTTTGTTTTTTGAGCAAGGGATTAACTCGATGCAGCCAGAAACAAGCTCTGGAGCTGCCTTCGCTTTCTAAACCTCAGTTTCCTGCTCCCGCAGCCACGTGGGGACGACGGAGCCGTTTGCAGCAGTCTGCGGCTTGGCTGGGCCTCCCTGCGACACCCTCCAGGGTTGCCGCTTGCACCTCCTGCTCACCAAGCAGCCACCCCTTAAATCCTGCTCAAGTCTGTCCTTTCCTTAGACTAGCGCCCTTCTAAAGGGTGCAGCTCATCAAACTGCCCCGTATAAAAAGAGAACTGGAGCGTGTGCCCCGGAAGAGCACACACAGTTCTTGGGAGAAGCGCCGGCCTGAGCCCGCCAGCCCTGTGCAAGCCTGTGCAGCCGGAGTGCCCGCCCGTGACTCATACCTGCACCTATTTTTTTTTTTCTTCCTCCTCCTCTGTTTTTAAGGAGGCCAGAGATACCTGTTCTTAAGCAAGAGGAAAGTGCCTTCCTGGAATATATGCAGCACATCCAGTTTACCAGGCATTAAAAGCTGCTGTTCATATGAGCCCACACGGCTGCTTCATGCGGTCCGAGGGCAGAAAAAAAAAGGAAAAAAAAAGTCACTTGAATACCACAGGTCTCTGACTCATCCTTTTCTACCCTCCCCAAACTGAAGGCAGGGCGAAAATTATGCTACAGTTCACAGTGCTCCAGGTTTTGAAGGTGAGATCGGTTGGCGGGGCCCAAGCGGTTCGTCTGGCCCCAACGCAGGGGAAGGATCCGCGGGGAGGCCGAAGCCTCGAGGAGGCTCCTGCCATGGCGGGAGAGGAAGGCGCTGGGGGCCCGCAGGGCTGAGCAGCTCCCAGGCTCCCACTTCCCCCAGCCCAGCACCAAGTTCTGCTTTTTTCCCCCGAAATGCTTTAAGGATCCGCATGTTCAGCCCGCCAGGCCAGATATTAGAAACAAACCTCAGATTAAAACGTAAACTTGCATTAGCGTCGAGACTGAGTCACGGTGCCCGCACGGCTGCCGCTTCCATGTTCAAGTCCTCCAGCCTTGGCTGCTGTTATCTCTGCTTCAAGTCCCCAGGATGGAGGGAAAAACATTTGGGTCCATCAGGGACCGGCCAGCGCAGATCAGCAGCCTTGTGACTAGTTGCTTTTTAATGATGTAACTAATAAAACCAAAGAAAAAAAAAGTAATAAATAAAATTAAAGGAACATGTGCTGCGAGGGACATGACATGGATGAGTTTCCAGTGCGAGATGCCAGGTAGATTTTTTCCAGTCCCCGTCCACGAGGTCTGCGGCCCTGTGACTGGGCAAGAAGAAGCACTGAGTGCTGGTGTGTGACTCACGGAGTGGAGCGGTCCCCACGCGGCGCCGCGGAGGCCCGGGTGAGGTGGTTGGTGCCCGCTGACGTTTCTGAGAAATGACTAAGTGCTGCCCTGACAGAGACAGGAGTTTTTGCACTGCGGAGCCTCGTCCTCAACCTGCCGGGTTTAATTCAGGCGGCCCCGGTTCATTTGCAGCACCGCACGCTGCGGACGAGGCCTCGCTCCCAAGTGCAGAACTGAGCATCCCCCAGGCGCTCAACCAAATGTCCTGGCCCGTCCCTCGAGCCCTGCGACCCTACAGGCTCCATGCCGCTCGCGCCCGGCCCTGCAGCTTGTGCTGGATAGTACCTGCAACCCTCCTCCTCCTCCTCCTCCGTCCCTCCTGCCGGACGTCCGGCCCAGACGCGGCCCGGCTGCTGCCCCAGCTGCAGCCAGAACCTCTCGGTGTTTCCCGCTCCGTTTCTGTCTCCCTTTCATTCAGCCTGAGGCACCGCGGCTGTGAGAAACCGCAGCCCGCGGCCTCCTCCCTGTCCCCACGCACCCGCTGGAGTCGCCAGCACCTCCCTGGCCACCAGAAACGTCCCAGCTCCGCACGCGACACTCCGCGCGCACCCTGTTCGCAGGCACTGTCCCCCCTGCCCGCAGCAGCTCTTTCCACCCCACATCCTCCCTCCGCAGCCAGCGAGGCCCTCGTGGGGCCAGTGTCCTCGTGCCCTGCTCAGCGGCAGCCCCTGCGTCCCCTCTTCCCTGCAAGGTCCTGGCAAACGGCAGCCCTGCCCCGCGGCCGCGCGCAAGGCGCCCGGCGCTGTCGCCGGAGCCAGCAGAAACTTGGCACTGAAGTTGGCTAAAACACAACTATTAAGTTAAAAGTGGGAGGATAAGGGAAGGATCATCCTTTCTGTTTATAAAAATAGTCACTCAGCTAAGTCTAGGAAGAATTGCAGACAGGCTTTGAAAACTCTGAAATATAGAACAGAGGCCTCTTTATATCAGCAGAAAGCGCTGCTCTGGTACCATCTTGCCCCTTTCTGCTCCTCTCATAATTAAATATAAGTAACATACCAGGAGAGCTCCACTGTATAATTGCTTTATTTTCTGCTTATTAGTTCTTTACCAACACTACAGCCATATTGAGAACACAAAATTCCTGTTACTTTAGGCAGGGAGATCACAGTCTACAAACTCATTCACTTATTGGACACGATTAACGTCATTCAAAACTTACTCCATAAATTCACATGAACACAAATTGATGCACTTGAACTTCAGATTAGTTTTTAAATCGTTGGATTTCTTACAGATTGCCCCATTTTTTTTTCCTACAGGCTATGTGCACTGCCTTAGAGCCACTAATTTGTGGTGAGGTTCAGCTATAACCTATAAAGGACATTTGGAAAGTGAAAACTTTGCATTTTGTTCGGTAGCAATGGCTGTTTATTTTTGAAGTCTCTGCCACATGTTTCAGTAACTTTTTCTCCCCCTCCCCCAAAAAAGACATTAAAAAAAAAACAGAAGCATAATCAGTTTCCTTCACCTACAAAAACAAAATTATCTAAAGTAACAAAGTTACTAAGGAAATACAAAATTGTGAATTCAACTTAATGCGAAGTCTAGCAAGGAAGTCTGCCCCAGCATTTGAAGAGAAAAATATAATAAATCAACGTTGACTGAAAATGAAGTTATTTAAGTTTTCATTTTGACTGAGAGTAGATTTAAGAAAGTTCAAGAACCATTAATAGAGCTTCAAGTTTTCCAGTTTAGGCATTTACTTTGTGCTTGGCTATTTTATTTATGCTCCAGAAGAAAACAGTAACCATATTCTTGTATTTTTAGTCTTTATACCACCACACTACTTGTTAAGTTACATCAACAGAAGAAAAAAAAAAACTTATACTTATTTAAAAAAGCTAGAAAATAGAGCAATGATATTCCAATGGCAAAAAGACTTAAGTGAAGTCTTACCTCCTCTTCTGTACGACTGAGATTTAAGAGCTATTGTACTGTACGTGAAGCTCGTTTTTCCAGCCTCTTAACTTGCACAGGTTTATAATCAATCAGTGCTCTATCTTCTAGTATCAAGAGCCCATTAAATCCCATTTGCAGCCCACAACAAGATAAGTCTCCTTTTGGAGCCACGTTCTAAGGTGATTTTTAATTGGTCCAAAGCATTCGATTTCAGAAGCAAAAATCTGTATTTTTATCTTCCCATACATCTTTGGTAAGAGCTCCATATACAATGCATTTAGCATGCAGAGTAAACACTGCAGAAATGTAGTGTAATGCCCCCAATTTCATGTAAAAAAAAAAAAAAATGAGACCCTTGGAAAAAGGAAAAAAAAAGCCATTTTCTTCTGGTTTTGTAGCATACATTCCTAGAATTCCCCAAGCGAGTTTTAACTCCTTGAGGAAATCTAAAGTTAATCCTTAAGGCTGAAA
>VZSG01000453.1:483512-514422 GCA_013398315.1 Nothoprocta pentlandii | reverse complement strand
TTTTTTTAATTTATTTTACTTATTTTATACTTAACTCATAAGCAGCAGGCTTTTCTTCCCATCTTTGGGTTGTCCCATCCATCCAACTCATCCCATTAGTCCCCCTTTGCCACCCCGGGCTGCCGCTCCGCATTGCACTGTTACTTGCGTCTTAGTAACCCCGGATACTCTGGTTTTTCCTAATGCTTGTGAGATTCGTGTGTCCCGTTCCCCGAAGGACCTGCTTTCTTGTCTCTTTTTGGCAGCTTACTGGGAATGAGAGTGAACAATGTGTATGATGTGGATAACAAGACTTACCTTATCCGCCTGCAAAAGTAAGAACTTCCAGATCCTTTATGCTTTACATACGAAAATTAAATTCTTTGTGTGTGTGTGTGTGTGTGTATATATATAATTCTGTGCTGATAAACGTCCGACTTTCTGTCTTTTATCACTAGTTTCCAGAGAAAATACTTAATTTACCCTTTGAATTTAACATGATCATTACTTCTCTGGCTACCTACTCTTAGCAGGTAGCGTATGGCACAGGCCGTTGTGAAAAGGGCAGAATGCCACAGAAAATACCCACGAGGCCAGACGTGCCGTAATAACCAACCCGCACAGATGTGGTCGGTCCCTTTGCGGGGAAGGAGGGCAGGAGTTGGAGGAATGTAGAGCCGCGCCTGCGTAAGCGGTGCCAGTGTCCCAGCCAAGTGGGAGAGCGGCCTTGTGTCGTGTTAGCCCCTGGGCTGGCCCGCTGCTCGGCTCAGCTGGGCTGGGGATGTTTTCCCCCTTTGTCGGGGAGTGCTTTGCTTGATCATCTTCTGTGCAGATGCCCTGTCCATTTGCCTTAAAATGAGGGTGTCCTTTTGCTGTCCTGGCTGCAGAGGGGTTTGGGTTTGCGGTGGTGTTTGCGTTCGGGCAGCTTGTGCTGGTGCTTTGGTGTGAGTGTGGTGCAGATTGGGGCATGACAGCTGCTCACTTCTGTGTCTCGTGAACAGGCCAGACTGCAAGGCCACGCTGCTGCTCGAGTCTGGCATACGCATTCACACAACGGAGTTTGAGTGGCCAAAAAACATGATGCCCTCTGGCTTTGCGATGAAGGTAAGCTGGCCTGTGTCTGCTTTCCAAAAACCCACGTGAGTGGTGGAAAACAACATTGATGTTTTTCCTAAGAAACAGAAAACACAAGAGAACAGTGAAAGGATTTGCCTCATGGGTCACGGTCAAGCAAATGAATGAAGACAAAGAACAAATGTGAACCTGGAGTCACATCATTGATGTTCAGTGCCAGAAATGATAGAAATGTAATTTTCTAAAGACCAAAACTAGTCTCTTAAGTGTTTCCTGGGCACTCACACCTTTTAGAATTGCACTTCAGTCCAGTCTTAGGGCTGCAGTTGCATTGTCCAGATTTGCGGGCACTGTGCAGGCACAGCACCTTGTATTAAACAGAGTACTGGACTTTGGCATCTCAGGTCTTGGTGTAAGCTGTTAGGATGTGTTTCTGTGGGTAGATCTGCTGGGATGCAGCCTGAGTGCTGAATTGTACAGATCCTCTTAGGCCCCTTCTGCATGGAGCTTCATTAAAATGGTCAGCAAAAATTGTTAAGGATCTTTCCACATCATGTGTTGGTGCAGGGGTGATCCTGGTTCCCTTTGAAAGATGAAACTTTTGATCTTTTAACTCATTCCTCGCAGGCTCAGACAGTAGATATGACCTTTCTTTTTAACAAATAGCAGCTCTTAATGGCAAAAATAACAATTCAAAACAATCATATTTCCAATGTGATCCAGAGTATTATTGTTTTTTATGAGCTGTCTCATCACTTTAGTACTAAGATCAGCATTTTTAGTCTTTTCTGTATTTGTCTGTAGTAAGTGAAGAGTGGCCAGAATTTCACGGGAGGGACTGTTGAGGAAAAATGCAGATGTGTTTCAAAGTTAAATACCACAGGTTAGATATATTTTTGTGGTCTCAGACATTTTCTCTGTTGACAGTGTCGGAAGCATTTGAAGACGAGAAGACTTGTCAGCGTAAACCAGCTGGGTATCGACAGGATCGTGGACTTCCAGTTTGGAAGCGACGAAGCCGCCTATCACCTCATCATCGAGCTCTACGACAGGGTAGGCACAAAGCCCCCGTGTGTGCTCTGCGCGAGGGCACTCGAGCACGGCCCGTGCTAACAGTCACCTGCGGTGCTTGCAGGGGAACATTGTCCTCACGGACCACGAATATGTCATTTTAAACATTCTGAGGTTTCGCACGGATGAGGCTGATGATGTCAGGTTCGCCGTCCGGGAGCGGTACCCGCTTGACATTGCGAAGGCGCCTGCACCTCTGCCGACCTTGGAAAGGTAACTAGGTGTTGTACGTATAGGGATAAATCCAGATTCCTTTGGACTGGGAATAGTGGTGTATCCTTGGATAGTCTTTTCATATATTACAGGCCTTTTTGCACTTTTTAATATAAGTGAAAATGTGTTGTTGCCTCTGATCAATAAAAAACACTGAATAAAACTGATTGTTTGTCATTCTCTGGAATAGCAACTCTGCATTGTCTTTCCTAGGTTAACTGAAATAATATCAAATGCACCCAAAGGGGAACAGCTGAAGAGGGTTCTTAACCCCCATCTTCGTAAGTAATCGTGTTCCATTACGAAATGAATTTTACAATATGTGTTAAGTTTAGACAGTACTGCAAATTTGAACAATTTCAGTCTTTTTGAGGGGGGGAGAGGGAGTTGTTCATGATGTTCTGATTTGATATATGTTTGAAAAACAACAAAAAAGCTAAGGCTCTGAGAGCAGATAAGATCTTTTAAATTCAAAGTTAGCCACATGGAAACGTGGGCCGTGCAACAATCGGAGGGTGCTGAGGAGCTGGGAATAGCTCTGCTCAAGCTCGGTTTGCCCAGGGTTTTGTCTCTAGCAGTGCTGAGGGAGAGCTGTAAGAGTTGGGGCAAGGGTATTGTTAGGAAATGCCTGGCTGCTGGTCCTGGAATGGGCCTCAATGTGGTGATGTTGGGATGCTCTCCCTGTGCCTCAGGGTGTTCTCTGTTAGCCAGGCAAAGTGTAATGAGTGTCCCTCGTGTTCTTGACCAAAGAAACAGGTTTGACCTGCGTGACAGAGTCTGAACAATAAGTTTGGTTTATTGTCCAGATTTAGCTGCTTTGATCAAGTGCAGGGCTGCACAGTAAGTAGAGTAGCTCCCTAACAGTGGTACTTGAATCAGATCCTGCAAATCAGATCTTTTCCTCCCTTGAGCTCTCTGACAAGCTGCCTCGTACGAGTTACTGATAATGTCTAAAACTTCAGCCTCAGCCTATGTCCCAATGCGACATCTACCCAGCTGGACTGGGATGCTTGAAATCTGACCAAGTTGTTCTTTGACATGCACATTCTCTCGACTGTTCTGCTCATTAGGCTGAGCAGCAGCCCTGCTCAGGCAGGTGATTCTCTAGCCCTAATGCTTCATGGCCTTGGTTTTGCAAGCCTTGATTTTTGTTTTCTTGTGATTCAAGTGCTGGTTCAGGCGATTACCTTGTTGGTTTGGTGGGACTCTAGGATCCCTTTTATGGGTCACTTCCCTCATTCTAAGTTTGATGTCGCCTTGTTCTAGTGATTGTCTTCCTTCCTCCATGTTTCTGCTTTGCTTGTTATCAGCTAACTCTGGTTTCCATTGTCCCATCTTGTAGAATTCATGTTTAGTCTTTGGAGGAGGTGGCATTTCTATGGTGTCATTCTCACCCTGTTTGAATGGGACTGCACTCGTTTCCACTGTCCCTCACGCTACGTGTTTGGCTTTGCCTCTTCCTCAGTTCTTTACTTTTTTTACTCAGAGTTTGTCTGAGTTCACATTCTGTAATATCTTATTCCAAGCCAGATGCTTTTCCATCCTTGTTGAGTTTCCTACACTCATAAACCTCCCTACCCCATTTCAATTTTAAAATTTTTCATTCCATTTTTGGCCCAGATAAAGCACATCCTCATTCTGCTCCAGACCTTGCCCAGTTCTAGGTGGATTTCAGCATCATTTGGTTTTTAAGACCTTGTTTTGCCAGCCATATGCTGAGACTTGGCTGCTGTGCCCAGCCAGCGAGCGCTTCTGAGCGCACCCCTTGGGAGTGATGGTCTCCTGCTTTCCCAGCTGCTGGAATTTGCTGCCTTCTGGGACAGAGCTCCCTTACTCTACCCAACCTTTCTAGGCATGGGCTTGTTTCATGGACTTAGTTTATCAAAGCACTTCTGTGGTTTTTATGCAAATATGGAATTTGCTGTGAATGGTTTTCCCAGCTGTTTCTCCATTTATTTATTTGTTTATTTATTTATAGCTTATGGAGCCACCCTC
Source organism: Nothoprocta pentlandii (assembly GCA_013398315.1). Lineage (NCBI taxonomy): Eukaryota > Metazoa > Chordata > Aves > Tinamiformes > Tinamidae > Nothoprocta > Nothoprocta pentlandii. The sequence goes on along the minus strand of VZSG01000453.1, from coordinate 510,090 downwards.
ATTGAGCACTGCCTTATAGAAGCTGGATTTTCTGGTTATGTCAAAATAGATGAACATACAGGAAAGAAAGGTATGTAGCACGTAGTGTTCTAAAGGCTGTACTACATGCTTAATGTTTTTTGTGTCTCTGTGGTATTTGTTTTCCAAAGAGGTAACTAATCCTTAAACCTTATGTTCAGACCATATGGTTACATCTTGTAATGTTTTTATGTTGGAGAGCAGCTTTGTTCTTGTTAAACCTCTTGAATTGTGTATGTAAGAATATTATGATTACAGACTTCTGTTATGATCCAAATGCTTTTATAATGAGATATTATATTAAACTGCAGATGAACTCTGGCTGTGGAGAGGGGTGTTTTTACAATAAACCTTCTTATTTAGCATCATAGTTTGCCGGTAAGCTATGGCAGATGTAGCATGGATTTGATAAAGTAGCAGCTTTACTTTTTTTCTGAATTTGGATATTATGTTTGGGTAGTTGGATTTTGGATTTGGATAGTAAAGTCAGAATAGATTTTTTTTTTCATAGTCTTATTTTCCTTGGGTGCTTTTATGTTTTCCATAAATCAAATGACTTTTTGCATCTTACTGCTACATTGTGGTGCTGAAGTAAAATGACTTTATAACAAACAAATAATTTCTCACAGCTCCTGGCTTATACTTGGCCTCCACAGTTTTATTTTTATAAGGTCCTAGCATATCCATGTTTTTATTTTAACAGAATTTGAGAAAATGTATCAAAATACATATTTTTTAATATTAAAAATTCCACAAGTGGAAATATGTGTCATGAGATTCCTGTTAAAAGAAAACAGTAATTGTAATAAGCACCAGTGGTGAAGGATATGTGGGTTTTTATTTTTGAGATGTACCAGAATGCTGCTTTTAGGGTATTTCCCACAATTTCAGGATAACATGAGCTTCCTGTTGATATGGTTAGGTTGGACAGACTGCTCCATGTGAGTAATTGGATGTACATTTGCTTGGGTATTTTTGTTGTTTTGCTACGTTTGTATAAAAATCCTGGTTTGTTCTGGATGTTTTAAAATCTTCTTCCTTTCCTTCCTCTCTCTTTAGAAAATATTGAAAGAGTGCTTGGTGCTTTAGAGAAAGCAGAAGAATATATGACACTAACTGACAACTTCAGTGGCAAGGTGGGTCTCAGTGTGGATACCTGCTATGCAGCAGCTGCAGAATCAAGCTGGGGGGCAGGTCCTGCTCAGCAGGTGCCTGCTGCTCCTGTTACCACCTTCCCATTGTGTTCTCCGGGCTTGGGTTCCAGGTAGTGATGGGGAATAAAAATTGATTCCTTGCCTCCTTTGCAGCAGTTAAATAACTTCCGTGCAGATTCTGTAGGTCCTGTCAGAATTGCTTGTGTGCTCCTATAGCAGGTAGCACTGTTCTGCATGCAAAACACACTGTTGTGTGGTGAGCTGCAGGGTGGTTCTGAGGTTTGCAAGAGAAGTTTAGCAGTTCTGCTGGGGTACTTTGGAGCAGAGAGGGACAAGTGATGAGGGCTTCCTTCAGTCAGTCGCCTTTGCTAGTGCTACAAGGTCTCTCTTCTGTAAAGAGTTACTGTCTTGTGCTGATCAGTAGGTTTAGCACCAAAACCTTCCTGTCCTGCCAAGATCAGGGGATGGGGAGGGTCATTTTCAAAGGCAAATGCTGATTGCGTATTTATGTATTATTTTAGGGTTATATTATCCAGAAAAGGGAGAAAAAGCCAAGCCTGGAACCAGATAAACCACCAGAAGATATCTACACGTAAATATTTGAAGTGTTTGCTCTCTTTTCTACTAGACTGTGTAACTTAAATTAGTTTTCAGGTGATAATATCAAATGTGTATTTTACAGATATGAGGAATTTCATCCTTTCTTGTTTTCTCAACATTCAAAATGTCCGTACTTGGAATTTGACTCATTCAATAAGGTACAGTGCTTTTGCTGATACTGTACTTAAGTGCTTTAATAGACTGGTGCTAAAGAGCCCAATTAAAATACAGTGCTGAAGTTATTAATGAAAACACAGATTTTGGAAAAGAGTCGCTAATCTGATGGATAAGTGTTTTGTACAGAAAAGGCCAAGCAGATTAGGACCCGGAGGCTGTTGTTGAGCAGTGTCACCTTGTGAACTCTGTTAGATCCTGTAGCTCGAACGTGGCGCCGACCGCAGACCTGCGCTGAGCCTGCCTGGGAGCTGCCTGTTGGGCAGCCCTGGCCAAACACATTTGTCACTGGGAGTGCAGAAGCTGAGTTGTTGCTGGAGACCAACAGTCACCACGTTGGTACTTTTCCCATGACTATTTTGAAAGGTTCAGGCAGCTGGTTTAGTATTTCCCTGAGGGCTGTCCTTCCTGCTCGTTGGCTTGCTAACATTGTCTCTAATCATTCCTTGTGTGTTGTTCCTAACCTTCATCTCCAGAGTTCCTGTTTCACTTTCCTGTCCTGCTTCTAGTCCGGATTTCTCTTATCTCCTAGGCATCAATGGACTAAGCAGCCTAAAACCTTTCTCTCCATTTGTTTTAAGCACAGTATCAGGCTGGTGTTGCACCACACTTGGAGTAGTTCCTAAACTTGCTTTCTAGTTCTTCTCCAAACTAGCAGTTGGTGCAGCTGGGATTCAGGGTGGATGGGCCTTTAACTTAAGTAGTTTAGTCTGAAGAATACACTGAGTGAAGCAGCAGGTTCCTTCTGCTACTAGGGCTCCTTAACACAGAATAAGGATTCCAGTCCAGCAAGTTATTTACTCATATCAGTAGTCCCCAGTTTAAGGTGAGATGTCTTGAGTGTCTTGCTGATCTGGCCTTGTGATGAGGTGAAACGAAGGATGACACTGAACCTTCCTTTAGCTTCTGATTCCTATATTAATGCTTTTCCCTCACCTCTCAGGAGGAGAACCTCTTCTGTTGGTGGTGGTACAGGTTAGTGCACCTCGGAGGTCCTTAAACATGACTCTGTCTTGCAGGCAGCAGACGAGTTCTACTCCAAGTTAGAGGGGCAGAAGATCGATCTGAAGGCGTTGCAGCAGGTATGTCCTCCTCCAGGAACAGAGCAGCTGTGGGGGCCCTCTAAGCTTCAGATGCCTCTTTAGGGCATTTAGATCACTTAGCTTGGGCTAGAGGAGTCGTTTACTTATTCTTGCAGTGGAAATGCTGAATCAGTGATGGTCACAAAGCAGGTTTCAAGCTGTACGATGCAGCAGTTGGTTCTGCTTGGAATACAAGTAGTAACGTACAGAGCAGATCTTTGGAAACTTCTCTGCATCCCTTAGGCTGTTGCATTTTTCTTAGTTGGAATGCTGTGCTGAGTGTCCTTACTGTGAATAGGTGATAAAATACTGTTTTTTTTTTTTTTTTTTAAATCCTATCTGTCTATGGAAGGAAAAGCAAGCATTGAAGAAACTTGAAAATGTCCGTAAGGATCATGAGCACAGGCTAGAAGCTCTTCAGCAAGCCCAGGTAGGCCTGGAGTTTTTAACTGGGAAGCTACCTAATATTTCTTAAAGAATTGCACCTGCTGGTCCTGAGAGCTGCGCTCAGCACTGGTCCCAAAGCAAGGCCTTTCCCTGCCCCGAGCACCTTGCAGCCCCTCGGGGAGCTGCCTGGGCTCTGTTCCTTTGCAGGGACTTGGGGACTTTCTTGTCCAGAGTTGCTTGCAGAGCTCTGCTTGCAGGAGTCGAGTTGGTTATTGCCCCGTGTTATGACTTTAATACCATTCTTGGCTTTTGACCCAATATTACCACTTTTGTCTTTAAAAATGTTGCTGAGTTTGCATTTAAGTTGAATGATGCTAAACTTTTGTTTTTTCTCTTTCCATAAGGAAATAGATAAGATAAAAGGAGAACTCGTAGAAATGAATTTAGAGGTAGTTGACAGAGCCATCCAGGTGGTTCGCAGCGCCTTGGCCAACCAGATAGACTGGACAGAGATCGGAGCAATCGTGAAAGAAGCTCAAGCACAGGGGGACCCTGTTGCAAGTGCAATCAAAGAGTTAAAGCTTCAGACAAATCATATCACCATGCTGCTGAGGTGAGTGCATTGCAGGAGACAGCTGTCTGTTTAGTTTCTGTGCTGGTATTTTAGCTATTCACGTTTTTTTACATTAACATGAGAAGAACATGCAGCTGGTGTGAGCTGCAAGCTTTGCTGCTGCTCCCTGCTTCCTGGAGGAGTCCTGATGAAAGAGCTGGCAGTGGGGTAGCACCTGGGATGACTTAAAAACGTCCATGAAATAGTAAATGGCATGCATGTTGCAAGTGGGGTGGGGATTTCTTGCAGGATGAGTTTGTCAAACATTGCATACCCAAGTCCTTCACTGAGGGTGAGAGACATCCTCTGTAACTCGAATGCTCGACAGCGTATCAGGATGCTAAAGATGTGGAAGTGAGAACTTCTATTTTATAACTAAAGACTCCTTTATGAAAGCTCTGATAGGAGAAAATGAACGTAGGAATGTTTAGTTCAGTTATTTTCAATCATCTTGGTATATTCCAGAATTAACTTGCTGTCACGAGTCAGTTCTGTGTTGACAGTCATGTGTTACCTCAGTCTCACTTCAGACTGTTTTTATAGTGTTTTTATAGTTATTCACTTAAGTGAACAACAATCACTTTGCTGATCAGACAGATTAATTAATCCACCGAATGTTGACTTTTGCATCCTTAGTACAAAGGACTGTGGAGGTGTATTTCCCTTTATGAAAAACATTATTTTATACTGCTCCACCACCTTTTGCTACACAGACTCAGCAGAGCTGTGTTGAGCAGGGTTTAATGCATTGGTGAGCAGGAAATACAGTCCCAGCTGCTCTGTGCTCAGTGTGCCTCTCTGAAGACAGCAGAAGAGAGATTTTTTTTGAGATTTTAAATTGCTGCCATACTATTATGTTCCCCCAATCTGCATGATAAGGTACCTGACCTCGTTTCACATGACAGTCAGGTGTAGAAGGTCTCACGTTTGGCCCTCTCTTACTTTATGAGAAGACATCTTGAGAAATGTTCTGTGTTTTAAGCCCATTTTTTTTTCTTTGGTTTGGTAGCAGGGATGTTCATCTCTTGGTGACTGGAGGTTTTAAAAGAAAAAGAAATTGCCCTGGGAAATGGCACCTCCTTGGATGGGAAAATTTCGGCTCTATTATCCATGTTTTTAATATCTTTTATCTATTTTATTTACTTTTTTCCCCAAAGCACTGACTGAGTCTGAAACAGAATCCTCTTGCATATAGGGCAACCTGGGACATTCCTGAAACTTCCCAGTAAAAATGTTAGGATTTTCTTTTTGCCTTTTTTCAATCTCCACCAGAGAATAGAAGTACAAATGCATAGTGCTAGGTTAAAAAAATAAGCAGTTCTCTTACCCTATGATGTCATGTTTTTTTTAGGAACCCATACATGTTATCTGAAGAGGAAGAGGAGGAGGAGGATGCTGAGTTAGAGAAAGAAGAAACAGAAGAAACAAAAGGAAAAAAGAAAAAGAATAAAAACAAACAGTTGAAGAAACCACAGAAAAACAAGCCTTTGTTGGTTGATGTTGATCTCAGCTTGTCTGCGTATGCCAATGCCAAAAAGTAAGCTTCATGGTGAATGTGCTTTGGTCATAGAAGTTTCTCTATGCTTGCAGGTTATAGTAGTGATAACATCAAAGGAAAGGCCCCATGTGTAGCTTTTGTTTAAAAAGAAATAAAAGTTAGAAATTGAAATAGATAGTTGGTCCTTGGCTATAGGATATGTATTTTCCTGGTCCCAGAACTGTATCTCACTATTGTATAGCAGATTCTCTGTTGCTGTCATATTAATTTAATTTTGAGGACAGTTCTGCACAGAGACCCATGAAACAAAATGGCTTTTTGTCACACAGTGACCCAGGTGGAGGGCTCTGTGTATCCGAGAAGGGAAACGACTGCATTTGTCTGTTTAGCTCAGGTGAAGATTAAGCCAAAAGTCTGACCTAAAAATTACTTTATCAAAACTGAATGTTTATTACAAATCCCAAAACCATGAGTACATTCTAGAAATGAGCAGACGTGCTGGGATTTCAGATGTAAATGGATTTCTTTTTCACAGGTATTATGATCACAAAAGACATGCAGCTAAGAAAACGCAGAAGACAGTAGAAGCTGCAGAGAAGGTATTTCTTCTTTTTTGATCTCCAAAGATGTTTAAAAGTGAAGCCCCCATCACCGGTGAAGGGAAAATTCACACAGGTCTAGATAGTCTAGAGACTGCTAATGAGAGACAAAATGTAAAATCAGTCAACCAGGGTCGTGTCGTTTCTTGGACTGTTAAGATCACTGAGTAGAGGGCTGTAGATTCCCGCTGTTTTACCTGGTTTCCATCAGTAGCCCTGTTGGGATATCCCTGTTGGGATAGCGGGAGACCAGGACTTGGAGAGACAGGAGTGGAGAACTACCAGCTATCTAACCACAAGGTTTTCCATTGGTCTTCTCAGGGACCTGCTATACAGAGTGAAAAAAAATAAATATTTCAGAATTCATGTTTTATATGTGTATGAAAAGAATGTTTGCTTGCGCATAGCGGTTTGTAGAGGCTGCAGTTTGAAAAAATAGAAGTTTCCTTCTAACTATCCTTTTGTTGGGTTAGTACCTGTATGATTCCTGTTTTGGGGACCTGGGATCGTGTTTTTTGTCTAAATAGGCATTTAAGTCAGCTGAGAAGAAGACGAAGCAGACACTGAAAGAAGTCCAGACAGTTACCACCATTCAGAAAGCAAGAAAAGTTTATTGGCAAGTACATTTTCACTGTCATTGTCTGAAGTGTTGTGAATGTGCAAATTCAAAAGCACTGTGGACATGGACTTGCGGTTTAGCTGAGGTTTTTTGCTTTGAACGGTGCTAGGAAAACAGGCAACTTCACTATTACTCTCTATTGCTATTACTCCCCATTACTCTCTGTTACTATTACTGTCTGGCAGCTTCACATCTCTGAAATAGTAATGGTAGATATTTTTTAAAATAACTCTTTTAGTAGTCTAATAACAAAATTATTAAAATAAAAATAAATAAGTAGCTGAATTTTGTGGTGACAATGCTTGTCATGTCCTTTCAAAATGTCACAGACATTGATGTGACATTTGCCCCATGCCCTGTTTCCATGCTGTAGACATCTGATGGATGTGAAACTTGATGCGGAGTGTTTTATAAGCAGCAGTTGTAAGATGGGTGTTCTCAGCTTGGAACAAAAATTGCCTCTGTAATGTCGTTTTAGTGGTGGTTGTTTTTCACATAATGTATTGATGCAATTTGGCAGGTTTGAGAAGTTCCTGTGGTTCGTTAGTTCTGAGAATTACCTCATTATCGCTGGGAGAGATCAACAGCAGAATGAATTGATTGTCAAGCGGTACCTGAGATCAGGCAAGTTTGCTCTGTATCCGTCTCTCTGGTTTTATAGAGGTACCAGGAGAACGTGACAGGGACTGTCTCGTTTGTCCTGGAACTGGTCTTAGGTATGAGAGGGCTTTAGTGATGGTAAGTCCTGGAAGTTGTGTGTGCTGGGAGAGTTTGGTGTGGACCTGGTTCTCTGCAGCCAAGATGTCCATTTAGCACAGGCAGGGGGAATCATCCCCCAGGGGTCTGTGCAGTTACCAGAAGTGTCCCTTTTCTTCCAGGGGACATATACGTGCACGCTGATCTCCACGGAGCCACAAGCTGCGTCATCAAAAACCCAACAGGTGGGTGGTGTGGAGCTCTGGTCGTGCTGCCAGGGCCTCCTTGTCTCTGCTCCGGGGACCCGAAGGCTCCGTACGCCGGGCTGGGGAGCACGTAGGAGTTGGGGAGTCCCGTTGTGGGTGCTGATGTGTTGGGTGCTGCCGTTGCAGGTGAGACGGTCCCTCCGCGGACGCTGACGGAGGCCGGCACCATGGCCCTGTGTTACAGCGCTGCCTGGGACGCCCGCGTCGTCACCAGCGCCTGGTGGGTCTTCCACCACCAGGTGAGCAAAGAGGCCGGCCGAAGCGGGGCTGCGGATCAGGGCGTCCTAGGGGCAACTCCAGGAGGCGGCTCCTGTTTTCAGATACCATTCCTTGTGTGTTCTCCTTGGCTCCGTGCACTGGCTTACGTGGCCTCTGACATGACACGCGCGTGGCTGAGGAAACGTTGCAAGCTTGGCCTCTTACTAAAAACAAAACCAAGCCCTTCCTCTCTTTAATAAAAACAAGCTTTAATCTCTCAGTCAGGGTTATAGCCTGTACAGTAACTTTGGTCTCGCTTATGAGCAGCGCGAGCATAAAGATTGCAAGATAACATTGAACTAGGGCTGCAAAGCCTTCAGTTGTTCCAGCTTCCTGAGTAACCCAGCTCCTCATGCAGGACTTACAAAACATAGCCCTGCACTGTGGGACTGAAGGGAAATGCTTGTTAGGAAAACCTCATACAAAAGACAGGAGGGAGCCCTTGGATACTGCAGCTGCCAAGCTGTTCCCACAGGCTGCAAGTGCAGCTTGCTTGAATGTTCCTTTTGCTGGTGCTGTTATGAAGTGGGGCTGGTCTTCTGGGAAAAGATGTTCCTTACAGTATATCCTGCTGTTCTCAGGTTTCGAAAACTGCGCCTACGGGAGAGTACCTCACCACGGGAAGCTTCATGATTCGAGGTGAGAGTTTTGTCTGTAAATGCTGTGCTGTTCTGCAGTGGCAATCACCAGAGCGGGTCCCTGTCGCTGTGGCAAGTGGCAGATGCTGCTGCTCTTCTCCTCAAAATCTGCTCTGGGTGGTTTTGACCAGACCTCAGAGAGCTGCAGAGCATCTGCTGGCTGAGTAGGGGCAGTGGGCAGGAAGGAAACACATTCCTTCTGTGTTTCTCAAATTTTGTTGTCACCCAAGAGCTAGAACAAGCCCCAGTTACAATTTTGGGTAACCTGAAACCTCTAATCAAAATGAATTTTGAGGATACGTAACATAACCCTTAAATCTCCTTATGGGAACCTGCCTTTGTTTTTCAGGGAAGAAGAACTTTCTTCCTCCTTCGTATCTGATGATGGGGTTTAGCTTCTTGTTTAAGGTACTGCTTTATCTGTGCAGCTCTTGCTGTTTCTTTTGATTGGGCTCAAGCTGTAGGAGGCTTATTTTCCAGTTTTTGTTTACCAGTACATTGCCAATTACTACTTTTCCCACTGGGACAAATCACATAAAATATTAGTCAATGAAAATTACTTGTCTCTCATTTTGGTTTTTGCACAGTTTGTGCTGATGTTCATTTAAAGCAGACAGACACTGGGAACTTTGTTATTTATGCTAGATTTTTTATGAATACATATGTTTATATGTATGTGTGCATGCAAATATATATGTTTGAAGCACTGAAAATTAAAAAAAAAAAAAAATGTTTAGTGGGAGACTGCTGGCTATGCAGCTCTGTGCTTCTCCTCATCAGCTTAATTTTGAGGTTGCCAGAACAGGTTTAAAAGTTCTAGCTTAGTTTCCTTCTCCTGGGAATGTAAGAAACATACAAAGAGAAATAATGAAATGCTGAGCGGGTGCCTTTCTGCAGAGGCTAACGAGCAACCCTGGCTGTGGCACCGCCTGACTAAAGACACCTCTGTTGTCAGGTGGACGAGAGCTGTGTTTGGAGACACCGGGATGAGCGGAAGGTCAAAGTGCAGGACGAGGACCTGGAAACGGTCTCCAGCGGCGCCGGCGAGCTGGCGTCCGAGGAGCTGGAGCTCCTGGGTAGGATGGGGGGAGCTGGAGCCCTGCGTGCACCGCTGGCACATGCGCTCGGGGCCCTGTCGTTTCTGAGGGAAATGGGGTCTCCTCGCAGAGGGAGGAGACAGCAGCAGCGAGGAGGAGAGAGCGGCGTGTCCGGAGGCGCCGGAGGACGTGGAGGCCACGTCCGAGAGTAATCGGGATGGGGGCGTTGCTGCCCCGGAGCAGGACGTGGGAAACGCGCCTCCTGCGCCGGAGCGCGGCTCGGAAGAGAACAGTGCAGGATCTGAAGATGAAGGGGAAGATCCGGAGCCAAAGAGTGAAGTGAAGGACGAGGAGGAGATAAACTACCCGGATACGACGATCGACCTGTCTCACCTGCAGTCGCAAAGGCAAGTGAAGGAGCAGCTGGGTTCCTCAGCAGCCTGGGCCCTGCTGAGCATCCCCTGCTCTTGGAAATGCTGTCCTGAGCTGCCAGGCTCCACTTCCATCTCCCCACAGATCCCTGCAGAAAACTGTCCCCAAGGAAGAAGGCCCCAGCTTGGTAAGGCCCCGCTCAGATGTTTGGCAGGGCAGTGTGAGCTGCCAGGACCTGCTGCTCTTTAACCATGTGTTGCTTTCTAGAGTGAGAACAAGGTGCAGGGGCGAAGGCATCTCTCTGCCAAGGAGAGGAGGTGAGGCCCTCTCTTTGTTTCGGTGGGGACAAATGCAGAAGTTTGATGCTGGCAGACAAATGGCAGCCACAACATTTGTTTTCCTTAGAGAAATGAAGAAGAAGAAGCAGCAGAATGACCCTGAGAACCTGGAGCCACCCGAGGAGAAGCAGAAAGAGACGGAGACGCAGCATCCCACTGCGTCCAACAGCACCAAGGGGCTGCCAGCCCCACAGCCCATCAAGCGGGGCCAGAAGGTAGGCAGGGATCAGGCTTCCCCTGGAGCTGCTTCCCTGTGGAATACGGGCTCCTGTTCTCCCAGGCAGGCAGTAGTTCCAGCTTGTGGTCACACACTCACAGCTGCCTGGAACGTTAGATTAAAATCAGATATTTTATATCAGATATAAAATCAGAAACCACTGCTGGTGGTTTCAAGGTGCTGGGTGCTGTTCTGTCAGCAGCCCTGGAATCTGTTGTGCACGTGGGGACAGCGTTCAGGTGCTCGTGAGTGCAAGTCTCTCCAGAGGTCACTGTTTCTAAAGCTGCTGGTGTGTTTTGTCTGCAGAGTAAAATGAAGAAGATGAAGGAGAAGTACAAGGACCAGGATGAGGAGGACCGGGAGCTCATCATGAAGCTGCTGGGGGTGAGTGCCAGGGGTTGGGTCTCCCCCGAGCTGTGGCCGTCTGGGCGGCCGGTTCTGACCATCCCACTGCCTGCTGCAGTCCGCAGGGTCGAGCAAGGAGGAGAAAGGCAAGAAAGGGAAAAAGGGGAAGACCAAGGAAGAGCCAGCCAAGAAGGCGCAGCAGAGGCCCCGGGCGGCGCAGCGCGGCGCGGCGGGGGGCAAGGAGCCGCCAGCCGCCGTCCCGCTGCTCGAGGCGCCCGACCCAGCCCTGGAGGAGCAGCAGGACGAGAAGGTCAGCGCGGCCGCCGCGCTCCCTGCGCCCGCCCTTCCCGCCGCCCGCGGGCTCTGCGCCTGTGAGGCCCAGCAGCGACGGCTGCTTTGGGGCCCCGGGCAGAGCGACTGGGGCTGTGGGCAGAGCGAGGGGCCCCGTGTCGGGACACAGGGGCCCATGGGTCTGGACAGGCACCGGGCAGTGTTGGAGCGGGGACCTTGGGGGGGCTGCCCCTCACCCTGGCAGCAGACCTGGGGAGCCCCCAGCGCTGCCCACGCAGGGGCGAGGAGCCAGGCCCTCCTCCCGGCTCGCTGTGCGCCCAGCCGGAGGCTTCCACCATGAAACGGGTGACGTTTCTGCAGCCAGTGTGGCTTCCTGGGCACCACAGGAACAAGCCCAGCTTCTCTAGGGGGCAGAAGCACTGGGTGCTCATTTCCTCCCTGAGTCTCCTTCTTTTGTGTGCGCAGGAGGAGCAAGACCAGGAGCAGCCGGGAGCTGAGGTAAATGCCCATCCTCGCCGCTGGGGAGGTGCTGAGGGAAGGGCTGTGTCCCTGCTCGACGCCCCTGAGCGCAGCCCATGGGGACAGGACCCACGGCTCCAGCCTGGCTCTCAGCGTGGGGATGGCCCCGAGCTGGCTGTGTTTGACAGGCCAAGGGGCAGTGGGGACAAGGTGAAGCCCAGGCAGCTCCATGTGGCCGTGAGGAAGAACTTGTTTGGGGTGAGGGTGCCCGAGCCCTGGCCCAGGCTGCCCAGGGAGGCTGCGGAGGCTCCTGCTCCTTGGGATCTTCCCAAGGCGCCTGGATGCGCCCGGGTGCCCCGTGCTCTGGGTGTCCCTGCGGGAGCAGGGGCTGCGCTGGGGGATCCCTAGGGGTCCCTGCCAACCTCAGCCATTCTGGGGTTCTGTGTTGAGCACAACGTCGCTGTCCCACGTCACACTTACTGCTGCCTACAGGTCAGCCCAGGTTTCTTGCTCTTTGAAAAAAAAAGAAACTTCTGATTTTTGTCATCCCTTGCTTAACACACACCTCCCCTACAGCAGCCAGGGGGTGGCTGCATGGAACCTTGTCCCTTGTCTTTGTCTGACGAGGTCTTTGTATCCTGCAGCAGTGCTGACCCTGGCCTGGAGGAGTGTGAAACAAGATGAGAGTTTTTCTTGGATTTAGAAATTTATTTGCTTACAAAATTGCTCAATCTATTTTGCATAATTGCGGACTGTGGGTGTAATCCAAAGCTAAAAACTAGTTAATTTCTTTAATTCCTTTAATGAGAGAGGTAAAGGGCTGTCTGCAGCGGGGGAGCCTTTGGTCCTGCTGCAACGATTCCGCTGTGTTTGGAGGTCGCTTTTCGTTCAGCTGCGACTCAGCCCCAGCCTGTTTGAACGATGCGGCCTCCGTGTTCGGAGCCCTTGGCTGGTCAGGAGGCAGCCCTGGGGAGTGGGTGGCGGGGGCAGCAGGGGACGGCGCTGGGGGCCATGGGGCTCATCCCGCTGCGCCGCGCAGGACGGCCAGGCCCTGCTGGGCGCCCTCACGGGGCAGCCGCACCCCGAGGACCTGCTGCTCTTCGCCGTGCCCATCTGTGCCCCCTACTCGGCCATGACCAACTACAAGTGAGTCCCAGCGCTGCGGGGAGAGGGTTGGCCGAGGCGGGAACCTGCCCCACGCCTCACCGCGACCTGCTCTTTTGCAAGGTACAAAGTGAAGCTCACTCCAGGCACCCAGAAGAAGGGCAAAGGTACCGTGCTGGACACCCGAATCCTTCCCTGTGCTCTGCCTGCTGGAGCGGGTGCCCTTTTAGACACTGGTTAATTCTTCTCTCTGTTTCTGCAGCTGCAAAGATTGCCTTGCATAATTTTATGCAATCTAAAGAAGCTACTGCAAGAGAAAAAGATCTGTTCCGCAGTGTGAAGGTGACTTTCTCTTGTGGGGGGAGAAAAAACCCTGTGCTGCCGCAGAAAGGCAGTTCTGCTCTGCTCAGAAAGGCAGAGCTGCCACTGCTCTGGGGGTGAATATGTCCCCAACCACCAGGGCTCTTGCCCGGTCCCCTGCCGTGTGCGGTGTCCCTCGCTAGTTGGGCAGCTGCTCTGCTTGGGCCGCAGTGGGTCATGCTGGCTCAGCCCCACTGGTGTCGTTGGGCACTGGGTTTCTGCCCAGGGCTTTGCCGATGCAAACGGCAGGTTTGACAAAGGGAAAGGCCTCGAGGGAGGGAGATTCCCGCTGCCCAATTCCTAGGGGAGGGAAGGCCCAGGGAGATCAGGGTTTGGGCCAGGCAGATGGGGCATCCAGGTCAGATCCGGAGCTGCCCAGCGGGCACCCAGCGCCGCAGACTCCCTCCCTCCCACGCCAAACACCCGCTCCCTGGTTAACGGATGCCAGGGAGCAGGTCCTGCCCTGTGACTGGCGGAGCCGCCCGTCCCACGACCCCGATGTGTGGGAGCTGCCCCTGCCGCAGCCCGGGGTTCTGTGCAGGGACCGGGCAGACCTGCTCCGAGCGGGAAGCACCGTCGGGCACGTTGGAAGCAGGAGCAGGATGGGATGTTCTTACATGTTCCTGTTACCTGCCATTTCTCACCTTTTCCTGTTTTGTAGGATACCGACTTGTCAAGAAATATTCCTGGCAAAGTGAAGGTGTCGGCGCCGAATCTCCTGAACAGGAAAAAGAAGTGAAGACGTCTCTGCTCATGTTCCTGTCCCCAACCACTGCTGCTGCCCTGAGATCCAGCTGCGGCCGAGGGCCCCCGGGACGGACGCAGCGACGCCCCGCGGAGCGGGCACAGGAGGAGCAGCTCCGGCCTCCTGCGTTCATGGACTCAACAGCTCTACCTGCTCCACGTGGCATGAAAACCTGCAAGTAAAGTACTGCCCTTGGGGAAGCGACATCCTCGCAAGCTGCTCTTTCTTTCATGCTTCGAGTTCGGGGGCCGAGGCCTCTTTCCCTGTGCGCTGGGCAGGTTGTGCTGAGCGCCTCGCTGCAGCAGAGGCACCAGCGTTTCTGCTTATTTGGGGCAAACGGGCCCTTGCTGTTAGCTAAAAGCTCTGCCCCTTATTCAGCCAGCGGGAGGACGGTGCAGGTGAGGCCCAAGGCTGCTCTCCTGTGCTCCTGGAAGAGGAGGGAGGCAGGAGAGAAGAGGCCGAGGGTGGCCCCGCCTGCTGTGCCAGGGATTCCTGCACGCAGGGAGCCGAGGGGCCTCTTTGCTCTCACAGGGGCTTGTGGGACCCTGAGCACTGGCTCCAGTTGTAGCCCAAACATAAAAAAAAGGAACTGGTGCAACAATTAGGAGCCTGGAGGTATTTTGTACAAGTCAACGTTTTTATTGAAGTTTCAGGACATTTTAAATGTGATTTAATCCCCCTCCCACAGCAGCAGCTATGGCGCTGGAGTCAAGTCCCCCAGGCAGGCACCCACCCCGCAGAGCCGCTTCCCTAGACCAGGCCTGGGATCGGGCCTGGGGCTGCAGGGAGCTCAGGCGGCCGCTCGAGCTCCTGCCCTGGCCCGGGCAGCATTGCTCCCACCCAAGGGTCACAATCCAAGTTCCACAACATGAAAGACAAACTAGAACCAAGCCGCAGCGACGCTTCAGCACCTGAAGGTTAAGACAGTTGAGCTACTCTGATTACACAGGGTTTTGGAGAGCTGTTTCCCTGACCATCCCCAGTGCTGCCAGGACGTGTTGAGCAGCCGCTCTGTGAGCGCCGTGGCCGGCTCGGGCCGGCCCCCACAGCCCCAGCTTTGCTCCCGGCCGGGCCCGGGCCCCTGCAGCGCGGCCGCCCCACACTCGTGGTGCCTCTCTCCAGGCCTGGGGCTGCCCCTCACATGTCCTTCAAGTTAGACAAACCCAGAGCCAGTTCTAGCTTAAGCAGGAGGCTCCAGCTGCACTCGCCTTAAATACATTTATTGCAAACATTTTTACACAAAAATAGGTTCTCTCTAGGCCATTCACATGCAACTTAAAAGGCAGGAAGCAACTACCTACGCTGCTAACACTAGTTAATCTATACAAGTTTAATGTTTGCCACACGTGGTAAAATTATTACATCTTGCAGCGTGGCGGGGCCGCGCGCTCAGGAGCCCGAGGTGTTGTTGCTGCCGAAGCGCTGGTTGACGCTGTGCAGCAAGTGCTTGGGGAGGCAGTTCCAGGAGCTGGCCAACATCTCCTTGAAGCAGATGACGGCCTCGAGGCACAGCCTGGGCAGGGAGAGGAGCGGGGGGAACGAGAGATAAGCCAGTTATTTAAAGCTAATTAGTTTGGGACTGTTCTCACCCACATCCGTTACAAGTGGGTGCTTTACGAAAGGAATCTTGCCAGTGTCTCTTGTAACTGGCTGGTGCTATTCCCTCTACCAGGCAAGGAAATAGCTTCTTCGAGCTTTCTCTGAAGGAACAAAAATGCTCCACAGTGTCACAGGAACGGAGAGCAGCTCTGCCCTTGGCCCTGCGCTAGTCACCTACACACAGCCCGGTTACAGTTTTCTTTCTTACCTTACAAGGGATCGTGGCTGCAGAGAAAACACCAGTATCTCGTTGCTGTGAGCCTGCAGGGGGAGCAGGAGAGGGGCAGGGGGTTACGCGCGGGGCTGCGGGTGATGACGGCTGGAGCGCGGAGCGGTGACCAAGGAGCTGGCTCCTAGCGAGGCGGCCGCACGGTCCCCGTCGGAGTGCAGCTTGTGCCGCCTCCCAGCGCTCCCTTGAGCGCCCCGGTGCCCACGCGCATCCCTGGCCCCCGCGGAGGGGAGTGCTGCACGCACAGGGAAAGCTCCACGGGAACTCACCGCTTTCGAATGGGCGAGCAAGTTGTTGGCGCAGCCCCCGAACACGATCACCTCTCCCTCTTCGCTGGCGCAGGCCGTGTGCCACAACCTGCAAACACAGGATGTCGACACCATCCTAACCACAAGAGCCGCCTGCCCCAAATGCAGCTCTGGGAGTTGCTGGGAAGTTAAGGTACAGTCTGCCCGTGACCGGCTCATCCAGAGGAGCCGCCGTGGAGAGAAGGAAGGTTCCCGGGCGGCAAGACGCAGGGGCCGCCTTGGAGCGGCGGCAGCCCCGGCTCCATGCGCTGGCACCGCGGCCCCTTCCTTCCCGTGACTCCCTGAGGGGACGGCACGGCGGCAGCAGCAACACGCTGTGCAGAATGTGCTGTGCAAAACGCGCCCTGCAAAATGCACCGTGCAAAATGCACCGTGCAAAATGCACCGTGCAAAACGTGCTCTGCAAAATGCGGGGCCGTCCCCTCCGGCACAGGCACCGAGTGCCCCAGCTGCCCTGCCCTGCCCGCGGCGCCACACGCAGAGCTTGGAGCACCGGGTGCTGCGGCCAGGGATAAAGCCGAAAGCCCCATCTGCAGTTCCTGCTGTTTTGCAAACAAAGGATTAAGTCAAAGCCTCTTTCCAGCACCGGTCACGCGCGGTGTTCATCTCGCTGCTGTGCTTATGCTCAAAACAGCAGCACTGGCTGGGCAGAAGCTGCTCAGTGAAGGCACTGTGTGTTCAGTGCTGTGAAGAGGACTGTGCTGTGTCCCTGTCGTGCCAGCAGGAAAGGTTCCCTCGCTCAATTTCTGTGTTTCATGGGATGCGAACACCTTACCTTGGCTTTTCAGAGTAGTTGTGCTCAAACTGTATCCATTCGTTCTTGCTGATACAATAAATCCAAGCGTCACCTAAAAAAACACCCCACAAAATCCCCAGCACAAACAGTATTCCGTCAGCTCCTTCGTATTGGTTGGAATAACGACATACTCTGGTTATTACTGCTACTAAATCAACCTTCTCAGGGCAAACCCTGCAGCACTCAGTGCGGCTTCTGTGAAGAAAGGCCTTGCAGGAACAAAGGGAGGGGGAAACAGGGGCAAAGAGGGCCCTGCCCGCTCGCACCCTGCCCAAGGGGCACCCTAGAGCACCCTAGAGCACCTGCATTTCTGTAGCTAGTGGTAACACGGTCAGGGACTCCACGGTGTCAGTTTAGCTGCCGGCCAGGAGAGGTCAGTGACACGAGGACACAGATAGAATCCAGCAAGAATCCTGGCTGATTCCCCAGCAACCTGGGCTGCTGCGCCCAGCGCTCTGACAACACAGCACGAGACCCTCGGGAATGACTTACTGAGGGGTTGCTTGTCCGTGGTGAATCCTCCAAAGAGGAAGAGATGATCTGAGGAAATCGGTGTTAGGGAATGCCAGGATCGCCCTACGGGGCACAGGCCTTGTGTGATGCTGTTGTGAGGAAGAGCAGCACAAGTTACCGATAATGCTGCAGGACCACGTCGCTGTTTCTTCCTGCTCTGGTCATTTTTCGGGTATTTGAATCGCCCGACGCAGCCGCTCCGCGCAGCCTCTGGCCCCAGCACAGTTAGTTTGTTCAGGCTGCCAAAAGGCAGCTCACTGAGGCACCAACCACCCCGCGTGGCCAGGCTGCCCATAGCGGTGCCAGCAATTCCTGACAGCAACAGGGCTGGGAGGATAGTTCTGCTTGATCACTTAGAGTTCATTAAGTCTTTATTAATGTGATTAGCAGTAACAACCCCCCGCCAAAAAAAAACCCACTCCAAAAACCCCCTTCCTGTGCAGTTACATGCTGCTATAAACCCCAAAGACCTCAAACTTTAGTACTTACATTTCATTCCACTCCCACGTATCCAAATTTAGGTAGTAAAGATCATTCATTC
The DNA here is from genome assembly GCA_013398315.1 of Nothoprocta pentlandii. Classification (NCBI taxonomy): domain Eukaryota; kingdom Metazoa; phylum Chordata; class Aves; order Tinamiformes; family Tinamidae; genus Nothoprocta; species Nothoprocta pentlandii. The sequence goes on along the minus strand of VZSG01000453.1, from coordinate 492,234 downwards.
TGGACTCCTACAATAAAGCAGATGATGGCTGAAACGAAACATTCTGCTCGGGTTCAGGACCACACTGCTAAAGTGGGCTGGGGTCTTACTCTGTATCTGCCGCCAAATACGTAGCCTCTGTTCCCAACTGTAGCACAGGCATGAGCCGCTCGTGGCGATGGAGTTTTACCCTGGAAAAGAAAACGGGAGGTAAGAAGGGGAGCTCATGTGATAAATCAGCAGCAGGGGGGAACAGCAGGAAGGGAGACGTGCAGAGGAGAGGAGCAGGGCTGAGCGTGGCCGGGGCTTCGCCGGGCACCCAGGGCCAGCGTTGCGGATCTGCAACGAGGCCGAGGAGAAGCTGAACTACAGGGAGGTTTATAAGGCTGCTAACGGACAGGGGTGGATGCAGCAAGTCACACTGTGGATGGAAAGCTGCTGGCCTTGGTGAACAGGAGATCAGAAAATTGACTGAGCAAGGACTCGCCCCCTGCCCTTTCAGTGGCAAGCTATAAACCCTGCTTTAAAAAGAGGCTCAGGTAGACACGGAAAACCTCAGACTCAAATTGAGACAATGAGGTAATGAACCATTAAACAATATTTTTCCTAGTACTGCTTCCAAGGTATTTTTCAGCCCTGCGTGTATTAAGACAAAAGAATTTTTCAATGATCTGAATGGCTGCTTTCTTATCTCAGATTTCATTTCCCCCATCTCCGTGGCTGTAATTCCATCCGTGTCTCAGCACTCAGGGACGTTTCAACGGCCTCTGCTTGCAATTGCAACAGACTCATTGGGGCTTCAGCGCAACAGGCCGGAGCGTCGCGCGGCAGGGAGGCCGGCAGGGACCCGGGCTGCATTGCTGCAAGCTCCCCAGGAGAGCAAAACCATGGGGGAAAGCAGGTGCATAGGGGAAAAGGGACGTGACGAGAAGACCAAGCAGGACAAAAGGCTGGTTTCCCGTTTTCAGAAATTAGACAGGACCTGGGGGGCAGGTTTAGTTCAGTCAGAAGGGGTCTCGTGAATGCTGCTGAATAAATAAGCAAGCCAGGACCTTTTATTCCAAGAGGGATTTTCAGGCTAGTTCTGCCCTCAGAACTAGCCCCCCCCACTTGAAACCCTCTGTTTCAAACCCACCTGTCAGGTCCTTCCCCTTCAAGCAGCGTGCAGGGCAGGCTGCAAACCCCAGCTAAGGAGGTAGCTCTGGAATTCTGTAGCTCCGGATATTAGGAGCTAGTTTATATGCTGAAGAAGGGATCAAGGGGCACCCGAGAGCTGCTCACACAGCAGCTTGAGACGGTCAATACATCAACAAGGCTGCAGGGTAGAGCAGGAAAGCAGAAAAAAACTATTCTGCGTGTAGATACGTGCCTCGTGCTCCGTCGCCACCTCTGCTAGAAGAATGGCAGGAAGAGAGGCTGCGGATGGGCAGGCTCGGAGCCGCCCATGGCCCGGGCACACGGAACAGCTACGGGCCAGAGCCGCCGCTGCCGTGACCGGCAGGCAGCCCAGGGCTCCTGCGCTCGCACGGAGCGAAGCCGGGCCCGAAGCATCGCGCTCATTCTCACAGGTGGTGACAAGAGGTAGGACAGACAACGCGCACGTCTCTGAGGAGCTCCAACACAATAATAACCTACACGAGAACAGTCATTACCGTGGTTATAGGCTGGCTCCAAGTAAAGGTTTCAGTGTCCAGAACATGTACGTGATCGTTCCAACCTCTAGGAAGACCCGAGTTCTTTAAAATCCAACAAGAAACAAGGTATAATAATCATTAACTGAATATTAGATTTAAAGTTTAAATAGAAATCATTTCAAAGTGGGAAACGATTGCTTACCCAAAAAGAGGTTTCATCAAACTCAAAAGTTCCTCGTTGTTTCCCTTCAGGAAAATAACCATAGCCTCCAAAAAATATTAGCCTGAAACAGAAGGGCATTGAGATTATCAGAAATGTGACCACATTCACTGCTACACACTAAAGCTATGTAAAGGCTGGGAAGAGCTACACACTAAAGCTATGTAAAGGCTGTATGAAACACAAGCCAGGAAAACAAGGGAAGCCCCTTTGGCTCCACTACTTCTGACAGGCTATGATGCCGGCCCCAGGCAGCCCGTGAGCTGCCCTACACCCCCGGAGCGCCTCCCCAGGCCTCGGGCTCCAAAGCTCTGCTCCCGCCACGGGCTCCAGGAGCTGCCGCTTGGGCACCGCGCTCAGGCGCCGCTGCAGAGCTCCCACCCAGCAGCCGCTGCTGTTTCCCCCTGCTGCCCTTTCCGAGCCCTTGGCATGTTTTCCCTCCCCCTGAGTCCAAAATCTGGGTTTATTGCCATGAAACGCAGAGGAAAAGCACATGGGGGGCACGTGAAACGGACATGGGGGAGGGCAGGCTCTGAGGAAGGGGGGCTCTGCCCGTGTGGGACCAAGCCCAGGGCACTGCAGGCAGCAGCCTCGACCAGCAGCGCTGCCCGCAAAGGCTCCCGTTTGGTTTCTCTGCCTAGGAAAGAGTTTTCTTCTTTGCACTCGTGTTTTGTTTCAGAGCAATCAGTCACTCAGGTGATTGCTCTGTTGTTGTGAGCAATCGGTCACTTACGTGATTTTGCTGCTCTTTGTCTCTTAAAACGTAATTTACATTTAATGTTTGCAGTTCAGGGCTTATTAGCAACAAACGGCATGATTTTGCCAGAAAGTTTTATGAAATTACAAGATACCAGGAAACTGTCTGCGCTGCCTAACCAAGCACAAGCCCACAGCTCCAGCCCAGCAGATTTACATCTAAAATGATTCTCAAGGGAAAAAAGGGAACAAAACAACCCTCAGCCTCGACAAGGCTACAGAACCCACCACACTGCACGGATGGGAATAGGAACCCTTCTTGCTGCGAGGCTGCAACACAGGCGCTTTCCAGCCTCTCAGGGTCTGTATGGTGAGTGCTGCACAACACGCAATGCACGAGGCAGCACAGGCGCCTCTTATACATCGGAATCCCCCTGTATGGGCCAGGCAGCACCTTCCAGCACCCCTGACTGCCTCTGCCTCGGGGGAGCCCGATTTGACACAACCAAGACCAGCTGTAGCAACAGGCAGCCGATGCCTGTGCTGGGCAGGGCAAGCTCTGCTTGAGAAATTCCCTGTGGGAGCTGGCGCTGCCCCAGCTCAACAAAGGGGCAAGGCGACAGCAGCGTTCTGCCCGCCAGCTTGCCCACCTTATCTTCCTCCTCCTCATCTTTTCCAAGGGTTGAAACGCCAGGCGGCCTCTTGGCACGTCCTGGACGCTGTCCCAACACATTAAATCGGGTAACATCAACAGGAGTTCAGCTAACACATTCCTTGCTTTGCGTAACCGACACAAACACCCTGAGCTCATCGTGTGGAAGAGCCACACACAGCTTTAGATTAAAACGGTTTCCCATTCCTGACCGATCAAAGAAAGGCAAGCTGTCCCACCAGGTGTGACAAAAACACTGCCTTTTGCATGGTACCCAGAATTTGAGGATAGTTGTATATGCAGATCAACTCCAGCTGCAATTGCTAAGAGGAATGATGTTGATATAAGCAACTGGGATGCAGTACCTTTAAAGTAATGCCCTGAGAATGTAGAGAATTTGCCTTTGATGAGTCTCTATTTTGGACTGTGACTCACATGGATATTTTGCAGCGCACACGTACTCCGATTAGGAGTGAGGTTTTCTCATTTATCAAAGGTTAAAGGTCTGAACCGCTTCGAAGGGCTGGCTGGGCAACAAGCCTAGCATTTTCCTGAAGCACGTACGTGCTGCAGGCAAAAAGTCCTCTGGCAGTTTTTGCTCAAACAAAAAGACACGACAGCGACAAGACCAAGAGCGATTAAAGGCGCGCGCAAGGAGAGCTCTGCTGACTTCGTTGCTGGAGCCTTACTTGTTTTTGTAAACCCACACGCCAAGTTTGTCCTTTGATGAAGGGGGGACCCCCTGACATTCTACTCTGACCCACTGCAGCACTTTGTCCGTGGATCTGGAATTTAACATGTAGAACTGTAGAAAATAAAAAGATTTTTTTTACCCACAGAGTTAGCTTAAAGCTTAAGTCTGACTGATGTTAATGTGTTAACTTTTAACTAGCATGTATTGGAACAGAAGTAATTTAAAAGCTTTTTTTCCGAACTACATGAATGTTGGTAATATTTTGTACAAAATGTGGAGCCAAAAATCCTTATTTTGCGGACTCCAGCCCCAAATACTCTTTTGCCAAAGCAAGAGAACTATGGATACTGATTTTTACCATCTGGAATCTGAAATGGGATAAAATGAAGATGAGTACAAAGCAGCAATTGTCTTACAATAAAGAAATCTAGTTCAAGACTTTTTTTTTATGGTATCAACTTCTTTGCACATTACATCATTTTACATTGAGAGAGATTGCTGGTACAGATATATAAAGTAACTGAAATGCAGCAGTAGGAAGCAAGTCACACTTTATAAAATCAGTTTGCTTTAGACTGCTTGCAATCATTGCCCCAGGTGGCTTTCAGCTTATATTTAAAAGTGAGGTCCAAACTATTCAATTTAAATCACAATTTCAGAATATGGTAAAATACTCCCCCAAAAAACAAAAGAGCAGTGTTTCAAACAACCACGGGGCTGTTACAAATCATCTCCTGGTTATCTCCGTGGACACCAGGAACTTCCAGCTTTCAGAAAATGTAAACTCCAATCTCCAAAGCACTACAACGTACAGGGTGAACTGCTCTATCAGCAGTAGCCAGAGCAAACCACAGGCCGTGGTGCTTTTTCAGTGGTAAAGAGTTATCAGGGAACAATCACCACGTGAAATGATGCAGAGCTGAAGGTTTACACATTCTCCAAACTTCACATGATCTGACTTGCTGCAAGAAACTAACACATTGAATAGGCAAAGTTTGCCAGCTGATCACCTGTGTGAAAACAATGCAAGGGCTGAATGTTGCATTGTGTTAGCGAAAACCTTTTTGGCAAGCACAAAAAGGATGTGGCTTCAATTAGTTCAAATTTGGGGAGGCTGCTGAGAGGATGATTCAGCTGGTTATCTGCTTTCAAGAAATACAGATACAGCCACTAAGTACAAGTATTATACTGCACAAGCTATAGAGGACACAGCAGCTGGATACATGTTCAGCATCCCGCATTATTTACATTTAAGCCCTGAAATGACATCCAGCCTGTCCTGCCATTGAGAGGAAAACACTTCTGTGATTTGTTAAGATGATGCATTTGCTTTGGATGGATTTTAATGAACTGAAAAATCAACCTCTGTGTTTTGGAAACTGAATCAAAAGCTTATGAAGAGAAACTTATTTGTGAAGGCAAATTTGGCCTTGTGTTACTGACCTTGTTTGTATTGCCACGTGCATGATGTCCTCCAAACAGGTACACCACTCTGTCTACACACACAGCGCAGCTTCCAGACATGGACGGGGGCACATCTCCCTCTGTTTTACTTTTCTTCCTAGAAGCACAGTTAAAAATCTTTTATCTGATAAAAATGAACAAGAGTGATTTTGTCTAAGGTGGAAGTTTTTAAGATTACCTCTATGTCTTTAACTAAGTCTAGTCTCTGTGGACTATTCAGTCAAGTTTTTCATACTTTTGTAGATGCAATAATTTAAAACAGTAAAGACATATTTCAGAGGGAGGTAGAGAACAGGTAATTTAATTAAAACACTTTTAATGGGGTAGGAATCCTGCCTGCCCTGTTCAGCAGTCTGATACGCATTTTGCATTCCTGAAAATTCCAGAAAGATCCTCAGGCAAAGACGACACATCTGCGTGAGCTGCGGGGTTTTACTTTGCTGCCTATTCCAATGCTTTGTAAATACTGTGACCACAAATGGGAGTCTCCATGCCACGTTCAAGGCCCTGCTCAGCGGCAGCGACACCTGCAAGCAGTGCTGAAGCTGCCCGTCCTGGAGCCGAGCGGCGCCGGCTTCGCCTCGCAAGGCGCTCGCTGTCTGTGGAACTGCAGCACTGGCTCCCTTCCCTTCCCTTCCTTTTCCCTTCCTCCCTTGCCTTGAGACACAGGTTTTACACAGCTCCCAGGCTCCTTTCAGCCTAAGAGACCGTGGAAGCTTCCTCAACTGCCTACACAGTTAAAAACTCCTTAAAAGGGTAACAAATAAAAAGCTCAATGCTGATTCTCTCACTCATGTACCACTGTAATCACAAGTGGTACAAACACCCCTTTCAGAAACTATATCCTGTACCAGGCAGCCCAAAACACCGCATACTGGTGATCAACAATTTCTGTGATTCCCATAGGGACTCCCTGCCTAAATTGTCTCTCCTTCTTCACTATTCTGCCCTAAAATGAAAATGAGTAAATTAATTATTTACTGTACCATCTCCCAGTTTCCATGTTGTAGATCCATATTTCATCTCTGGGCAGATAGAAGTCATAAAATCCCCTAACTTGGGCATTCTGCAGAAGAGCACAGAAAAGGCAGCATTAGGAGGACGCTTGGCATATTGAACAGCAGACTCCCCTGAACATTCACATCCCCTCAGAGATCTGACTGTGGCAGAGAGAGCAGGGCAGGAGCTGCTGCCTGCTGCGCTCCTGTACCTCTCCCCAGCAGAGCAGTCCCTGGAGAGCAGGAATCAGCCTCTTCCAGCCTCTGCTGGAGACCAGACAAGCTCCCAACAGAGCCAGACACCAGCACCTGTGAAAGGGAGCTAAACCTTCCTTTCGTACCCCAAACAGAATAACCAGGGTAAATATACAAGCCACAGTTTTATTTGCAATTCCCCCCCACATGACACTAGCAGAATAATATGCTAAAGTTTTATTGTGAGCTACCAACTTATCTCCTGAGGTCACCATCAAATAAAAATAAGCTCAGCTTTGTTCTTGTTAATTTGTTTAAATGGCTTGGTTCTGCCTGGAGCGGATACATGCCCCAGCATGACAAACACCCAACCCACGATCATTAACATACAAAATACACTTGTGCTGACACCGCTCAAATAAAGCACAACTTTGCAGAGGCCACTTTTCAAATCACAGAGTATTTCCTTCTCGTCTAACAGAAACATCAGTGAGAAAGGCAAACACCTGCATCCCCCAAAGTTATCTGTTTGCCAAGATCTGCATTTAAGGGTCACACTTATTTTATGATTTCAAAAGCCTCAAAGATCCCATTCTAATTAACTGGAATATTTTGTTATCTTTTTTCGGGCAGGGATCGTTTCAGAGCGCCGCTCTCCAGCTACAGACACATTCCCAGCGCGGTGGGGAGGCTCCTCGGCAGGGACGAACGTACCTTGTAGCCTCCCCAGACGTACATGCAGCGCCCGTCGGTGACCGCCACGTGCCCGCTGCGCTCCGCGGGGCTGTCGTTCTCCAGCTGCTCAAAGCTGTCCTCGGCGGCGGCCGGCAGCTCTTCATCTGCCTGCAGCTCCTCGTTATCATCAGCCATTTCGACAGAGCGCTACGGGCACGGAACACACACAGCATTGAGAAGCAGCAGCAGGAACCGCCAGAGGAGAGAAAAAGGGGAAAAGGGAACTCGGCACTGTTCATCTGTCAGTGGGAGAAGCCATGCCATGAATCAAGAAAGTTTCAGGTGGGGATTCCTGAGTTCTGTACAATTTGCAATGGTTTCAGTTGCCAAGTTTAGCAGAGTCTCTTCTCTCCACACAGATGCAACTAAACGCAGTAAACTTAAAGGCTTTGTCTTCACTATGGTTTTCACAGAAGTTCCTGCAGCTTTTTGATCCATGTCCCTTTAGGCTGCCTAAGTCGAGTCTCCCACACACAAACTATCCAGAATCCAGCAACTCTGGGCAAGGCTACCAGTGTGAAAACCAAAGCAGAGGTGCACCAGAGGTGCACCAGAGGAGCACCCAGGGCACCCAGGACCGACCCTGTTATGTGAGCAGCCCCTGGCCACACTGTCACTGGGCTCACAAACCCCAAACGTGGGTGACATGAAGCTGGGAGCGGAAGCTGCCATCAGCATCGCCAGCCCCTCCTGGAGCGTCCACATTCCGCCTCGGCCGCACAGGGAATCCCGGGGATGCCGCGAGTCGCTCCCCGCGCTCCCTCGTGCTCCTGCTCTGCGGAGGCGCCTGACCTAAAGCGGGCGTCACACGAGGACTTTCATGCCCAGATCAAAAGGTTGGGAAAGTTGGAGAGCCCCGGGCAGTTTTGTGCGACTGAGCAAAGGAACAGAAAGGAAAAGGACCCGAGCAGGCTCCTTCCAAGCCCTACACTCGAACAAGATCCCGAACATCCACGCCATTCCTGGCAGACTTTCACTTATTCTTTTTCTCCGAAGCTCCAGTGAAGGAGACACCGCACCACTCTGCGCAGATAAGGTTCTTCCTTGGCAGTTTTCTCATACCTTCAGTGAAACCTGTTTTGCTTCAAACCCAGCAGATTTCCACCGCTCTCTCTCCCTGGAGTGCCTGTTTCCTCACGTATTTATTTCCACAGCACCCCACCACGTGCCGGGCAGCTCTCGGCCCCCTTGTCTTGCCGTCCCTCGCGCCCTCGGTCGCCCCTATCCCCCCGAGTCACCCCAGGCCCCGAACCCCGGGCCCCTCTCCAGCTTCCCCAAGCGCTTCCCAACACCCGCTCAGGGCAGCGGCGGCGCGTCGCACACGTAACGCGCGACGTGGCTGCACCGCGGCGCTCAGCGGAGCCGTTAACGGGCCCGTCCCGGGGCGCCCGCAGCGCCACACGCGGCTCCCCGCTCTGCCCCGCGCCGGGCGCGGCCCGCGGGCTCACGGGGCGC
>VZSG01000453.1:458472-483267 GCA_013398315.1 Nothoprocta pentlandii | reverse complement strand
CTCCCTTCTTTAACGGACACGTTCGCCGCCGCACCTCCCACCCCTCCGTGGGGCTCCTGCAGGGCACGCGCAGGGCGAAACACGCGCCAGAGCTGGCCTCCATCCAACCCGCCAAAAAATTGTAATGACTGCTCCCCTGATAAACTAAGAAACAGAAAAATGGCAAGGAGCACAGGCGCTCTTTTGTAACAATAAAGCATAATCTTTTAAAAACAAGAATATAAACTTTACACATTCAAATACACTATACACCCCCTCCTGTAAGCGCGATCCCTTGCTTACAGCAGCGCAGCAAGCTGAGCTTAACCCCTCCCCTCTGCTCCGGGCACAGCGGCTGCCTCCGAGCCTCTTATCTAACCCCCAAACTTGGCAGAATCGAGTAACAAATGTTGAACCACCCTTTTAGCCAATGAGTTATCCCTGGGAAGAACAGCAAGCGTGAAGCTTGCAAAGATACCGGGCTGAACTAATTTCTGTTGCGATGCGACACAATTTTAGACTTGAGCCATATCGTATCAAACTGAGAACATTTTATGTCATCTGCCACCTACAAAAAGAACAACTTTTATGGATTCTCTCATTAAGACCATAACAGCAGAAGTTAACAATATATACAAATTAAGTTTTATCAGTTTTCTATAATGCAGAAAACAAAAAGAGATTCCATAAAAAGGATTTCTTTGTCCTCAAACTTCACTTAGAAACTTGGCATAACATAACGTTGTTCTGTAGCATCAGTAAAGTTCACTAACAAAAGACCTTGCTGTACACTGTAAATAAACAAAGTGTTCAACAGTTGTGTTGCCCTTGTTCATGTGCTGTTTAGTTGACCCTGTCTTTCAGTTTCAGCCTTTCTCTCTTGCCGGTGGTTAACTGCAGCCCAAAACGTTATCTTTTTCAGCACTTGCTGCAGAAGTTTGGATGGCAAGCACGGTATTTGATTCTTCAGGAGGGCTGCATTTTTACCGATGCAGTCAAGACACAACCTGGCAAAAGTAAAAGGATAAATAAAATAGTCTATAAAAGGATAAATAAATAGTCTATAACATAAATATAATACAGTAACACCTCTAAAAGTTTCTTGTGGTAAAGTTAATGTCATACTGTTAATGATGTGGAGAAGAAACAGTAATACCATGTTTGGTTTAACCGATATGTATCATCATACATTGCAAACTTCATGTATTTACTGAAATAGTGATTTTCTAACTTAACTACTTATGTGAAAGTAAATGGTTAAGAACCTGTGCGTAAAGACCTGGTGATTCTTTGCGTCAATAAGCTCAACTCACCTGAGGAGTGAATAAGGCTGAGTCTGAAATATCAGCAAATCACTACAGTGACCCTGGTCAAGATGGAAAAAAGAACCATGAAGATTACCAAGATAACAGCTCATCTCAAAAATTAACTGGATTAATGCAGCACTTACTATCACATATATAATTTTACAAAGAATTAAATAATCATTTTATAAGGAGTCTGAGTGGCAAACTCCTTTCTGTGAGCATAGCAAAGGCAGAAAAAGCCTGCATAAATAGTCTATCAAAGACAAGGTCACATCTTTACAACAGCTCCAATGATCTCAGCAATTATATTAATTATTTTTGTTACTTATTATAGTGCTATAAATTCATTAAGTTTACTGACTGTATCCATAAAATGCAAGTCATCTTTGCTTCCACCAAACACCATCACTTCTCCTTCTTTTCCAAGGCAGGCTGTATGCCAGAGTCTAGAAATAAAATTACAAATAGACTTAGTGACCAAATACCAACAGAAAGCAATCGTATATTATCAGCTAAAACTGAATGTTTTAAGGGGCGTAGGGTAATAGTACGTTTACTTAATATTAGCCTCATTCACCTCACATCTCTTTATTCTTCATATTGAAGTTTCTTTTCAAACAACTCTTTTGTTACAAGGATGCAAGTTCCTTCTAATTAAAATGGAAAGGTCACCTTTTAAATCATACAATTCCACTACTTAAACACAGAGATGTGAAGTCTACTCTACTTACCAAGAGTAATTCTACAATTTTAAGAGTATTTTTACATGTTGTTCTATGAGCTGTAAAAACATTTTTTTTCTTAAAATATATTTGTCTCAAAGACCCTTCCATTCTTTGCTTTCTAGTAAGTACTAAGTGCTCACTACAGTAACATAATTAGAGTCTCTCTTGTTTGTTTAGCCATTTCTTTGCCCAGATTTTGTGTACAGACAAATATTTCTTTGTCAAAAATTACCAAAATGGGAGGCAGATATCCCCAGAGCACCTTCATGTAAATCTTATTATTTAGAGAACTAATACAAATGTGATTATTTCAAAAATTTTCAATGCTAAAAATAAGACCTAAATTATTATTCACTTCTTAAACAATAAAAAGGTACAAAGTGACTACCCAGTTTGCAATCATTCAACAAAATGCTCCGTTTCATACAGAGCTATATATATATGCAACGTACAAGTCAGATGGGTCATTTATCAGTACGTCAGGCAAAATTTCACAGTGGGAATTTTTTTGTAAAACACAATAACTATACAAAATGAGCTTCTGTAAAGTTTTTGTTTTAAAATATTTTTCACTGTTTAATTAATAACTATAGTAGCAATGGATTTAAAATTGTGGGCTTTTCAATACTGATTTTTATCCCTGAACACTAGGATGAGAGCTTCACAACACAGGTTCTTCTGCATAAGTTTTATGCTTCTCCCAAACGTTCAGGTAGACCATTTTCTGTGCATGATAATTTCTTAAACCATGCCCACAAGTGACTTTGTGTTCTTCCTATAAATGCAGACCATATAAACAACAAGCTAATTTGTATGCTCTTGCTCTAGCACTCAGCTACTTCGGTAGCTACAATTTGCTGTTATTTACTTTATAGCAGATCAAAATCTATTATTTTTCTATTGGTCTGTCACCACTGAAGTATATTACAGGATAATTATCACCACAGAGCTATGGCCTCTTACGTTTACATCACCAAAATAATATGTACAACTAGAATTTTCATGCAAAAACAAATGCTCTCATTTTCTTACTCCATTAATTTCAGTAATTATTCACTGTTCTCCTTAGGCTAAACTGTATCCCACCTTTTCTCTTCCTCATACCTGTGGATAGATCTGTCTCTGCCTTATCTGCATTAGGAAAACTCTGGCCTGGACTTCATCACCGAAGAACACTGGGAAGCCTTTCCTGCCTTGACTTGGTTGACATTCTAGCTTGCAACATGATGCTTTTTTCTACAGACTGACAGAGTCCTCTCACAGCTGCTCTAACTTATCACCTAAACATTCTAATAAAGCATGTTATTTAAATAATACATTAACTGAAATGATGAAACCTTTTTATACAGCTCTTCTGAGTAGAATTACAGTTACATTTTAATGAAAAGACTGCAAATTTATAAGTTAAACATATAACTTGTTTCTATATTTTAGCCTTGCATGCAAAACAAGCTGAAGTACAATTTATGGACAAAACCCCATAACAACAATAGGAAAATAAAACATGTTTCTACCAACAAATAGTTTAGTACCATAGATCTATGATCTGGGAGACTGTTGCATATAGAGTGCATATAGAGGAATGATTGCTGCTGCATTTTAAGCCCTGCTGACAAGGCCACATGAGCAATGGGCATTAATTAAGGTCTTTTCTACCACAGAGGTCCTGCAGTAATCCTTTGTAAGCGCAGGGACAGAGTTATGGCGCAAAGGAGCATTCCACACTCTTTCAAACTAATCCAATATACAGACTTTTGGTAGGATATCTTTTATCTGTGCTTCCAAGACAGAAACTAAATCTTACTAAAAAGGTTACTGAAATATCTTTTAAAAAATTGGATTTTTTTTCCTTAAAAAAAGAATGAGGACAACAAAAGGCAATTATCCTCCACCTACAAACTGAATATTAAAACCTTCAGATGATGTGTAGGTGCAGGACACATGTAGACATGAGGGAGCTCTGAGATTGTCCTCAGTAAGTGACCCAGTAGCTCTCCGACCTCTAATTCCCAAGGTCTGACTGGATGTGCAGTAGAGCTCTGGGAAGCAGCAGGACCAGCCTCAGGGATCCTTTTCCACGCTTCTATGGCAGGGAGTGAGGTGTGCTGCTCTCCGGCCGCTCTGCCAGCACAGCCACGTGACAGTTACGTGTTCGCAGCCCAGGACTGGATCTGCCCTTGAACTCCTGAGAGCCACATGGGGCTCGAGCTTAGCTGCAGAGCAGGGCTGAGCGGCAGCTCCCTGCCTGCCTGCAGGAAGAGCCAATTTTGTGCCTTTCCAATCCTTTTCATAATGCACCAGTAAAACTTAATTCACCAGGGGAGGCAGTCCACTCCAGCAGTTACATTACAGAACATTATCCATGTAGATAACTTAACAGGAGGTAAAGAGACAAAACTGCTGACTGCTAACTGCATGCTGTGTTATATAAGGCAGTTATCAATCTCTTCATACATCAGTTTATCATAAAAGGCAGAAAATGTTTTATGAAAGTTAAAATATGATTGTCCAAATAGTTTCAAGCTGAAATAAGAAAGCAGCAGATTTTATCTCCCTGTGCTGCCAGGTTTAAAAGACACCCTGAAATGGGATAAAATTGGAAGAATATTCCACGAGATAAAGATATTCCTGAAATAGAAAATAGAACATATGGCAGGAGGTATCCAAATGCCAGACCAAAACTATATCCTATACTAGAAAAAAACCCATGCAAAGCTGTGCTGAGTGTACCTTGGTTGATGTAAAGAATGGATTCCATGCAAAACAGAATATTTACCACGTACAATTGAACATACATGCACTACAGAGAGTGCTGTAAACATAGTGGTAAAATGGAGCCTGTAGATTGAGACACCACACTCGTGTTTATAATGGCAGCTTATAAAGAACCTCCAGATTCAGAGCCTGAAATTTACTTTCTTTAGTCAGAAAGAATCCATCTTTTCCTGTAGCCTTAAAATTAAGGGGGAGGGGGGATCCCTCTAAAATTAAGGGGGATACAGAAGTGTCTGGAAGAGAGTATTTTTGTCAGTCTGAGCAACGTAGATCCTAGAAGTAGGTCCTATTTGGGCCCTAGTTTCCCCTCCAAACTAAAAGCCAACACTTAAGCCAATAAACCAATTCTGCTAAAGCCCAGCTGTTGTGTAGTACTTAATTCAATTATGCAAAACTGTAAGCTTAATTAACTGCTGCTTCTCAGGAGAAAAGCAGAGAGCTATTTGTAATTCTTCTGAATCCCCAAAAGGGCATCAACATTTTTCAGGGATGTCTCCCCCATGTCTCTCATAATTTATCAAAATTATAAGCTATTAATTCAAATACAAAATCATTTGGATATAAAACACTGGGATGATTGGACACCTTCATTACAAACAAAATCATTTAATGCAAGCAAACATCATACAGTATAACAAATATAGAAAGTAATAATTGGTATGAAGAAGGATAAGTAATGAAAATTGTTTAACTGTACTGCATTAATTTTATAAAATATTCTTACAATATAGTTTAAAAATATTGTACAACAATTTAAAATTACTTAATATTTTAAAACGTCTCAAATTCAGGAATTGTGGATCTATTTTTGTATACCTAGGCCTACTCTTAGGCAAGTGGGTAAGTTGTTTCCATCCATTTGTTGAAATGTTGTGAATCCAACCATCACCTACAAAGAAGATACATAATTAGTACTTCTTGCTGAGACCAAATATGACTTTCTTATTCTATTTATACAAAGCTCTCTGTGTTCAAAGATAACATTTAATCAAGCAAACTGTAATACCATTACTTGATTAACTAGCATCTTTTCAATTGCTGTCATTTAACTTAACATTGCAGTCACAGATAAGTTCTCTGTTACTGCAATATTCCTTTGAAAGGGCACCACTCCCTCGTGCCTGGAACATATATGCAGCACTCAAAGCTGTTTTCACTAATTTTGCATTCTGCCATGAAAAGTCCCCTTTCCTACAGTAAGAATTCTGTTAACAGGCCATCCACCTTTGTCTTTAATGTTTTTGTAGCTGTAATTATGTTGTCAACATTATTTGCACCTTCTTACTACAATTGCTATTGATATTCAGGGGTAACTTTTTTGATGTGTGAGACTCTTGCCTTTTATTGTTTTAAAACACTTTAAGAAGATTTATTACCACACATGCTCACTGTGCTGCACAATAAAAGTACTCCTGCACTTCCTTGTAAAATAATAATAAGATGGCCATAGAAATATTCAAGTGCCATGAAAATACTGTAACAAGCCTTAGACCTAAATAGCTCAAGAGACAATAAATGTGTACAACATGTTCATTTACAATAAACTTTTAAGCTTTAAATTACTTACTTAAAGGAACATTATCTGAACTCAGTCCACCAAAAAGAAAGAGTCTGTCATCTCCTATAGGAGTCAATGTGTGCCATGATCGATCTTTCGGTTTCTCTCCACTGATACTAATTCTTGGTGAAACAAAGAAACAAAAAGAATTTCTCAAAGAATGATGAAAATGAACCTGCCAGAAAATTCAATTATTAATTTGTCCCAAAATAAGCCTAGATATTCTCCCAATAGAAAAGCTGCACTTAAATCGTCTACGTTTACTCTTGAGAAAAGTGGTGTTCAAACCCAAACCAAATAATTGCTCGTAGTACCAGTTCTCTGAACATTCAGTTAGGTAAATATTACATGCAAGCATAATAAACACATTGATTAATTCTTTTAAGGTCACCGAAACCAGAATTTAGCATACAAGTGAATCCACTTAGGACAGCAAAGGAAGGACACTATATTCCAATAAACTGCACACTGTATGTAGGTAAACAGATCCAGTTCTTTCACTAAAATTTAATCTAAATTAAATTAATCTATTTTATTACTATTTTTATTAATTTATTATTATTAATTAAATTTAAAAATTTAATTAAATTTAAGTCTGTGGGATTATAGCCTTTCTGCTCCCTCCCCCCCAAAAAGAAAAAAAAAAAAAATCTGAAAAGGATCCCAGAAAAGAATCCCAAACATTCCGCTTTCCCTATAGCTAGTGGCCTGAATTAGTCTCAGCTTACAACTGTACTTCTAGGTATCTAAAGTATCAGGAGGATCCCAATACAAGCAGCAGAGATGAGGACCTCCAGCGGGCACCAGCCAAAACCTTACAGCTAACCACAGAGGCTACTTGTAAAGGACCTAGAGCTAGATATGAGGAAATGTAGGCCACTACACACAAAACACATTGTGATTCTAGAAGGATGGCGTAAAGAACATCTACAAACACCTTTCAGCTCCTTTGCCAACTCCAAGTCTGGCAAGCTGGAGACTGCCACGAAGTGAGAGAAGAAGCTGCAAGATCCATGTAGATTGCATCTCAAAGAACCTGTTGCCTTCCTATCTTTTCTAAAGTTACATAAGTTAAATGTACACAGACCTGTGCTCAGCCCATGGTATGAACATCAGAGGCAGACATGTCCCTCCTTAGTCAGTGGAGAGAAAGAGGCCCTTGAAGAACACGCCTTATCAGATTCATTTTAGACGTTGTCTTGTGCCCCAGAAGAGTCTATTGCTCTTAATGGAGAACATGGGCTCAGACATCTGACATTCAGTTGGAGGAATACCACCTGCTGGGGACTGCCAAGTAATTCTTCATGTGGAAGCCAAGACCGAAGAATCACGGCTAATTAAATATCATTTGTAAGAGTGTCCTACAAAATGTGGCACTGAAGTTGGAGCTAAGTCTACAAGCTTAAAATAGTGAAGAGTTTAAGTGCCTCCTCTGAACAACTCTTGTACAAGTTGCTTCTAAAATGAGCAAAGGAGTCGGGCTGTGCTCAGATACAACAGGCTTTGATGTTTGGAGTACTGATACCAACGGGCAATACAGATACTGATGGGGGGGTATATTCAGCATTCATGCTACAGAAAAAAGCATCCTAGTAACAGAAGTGTTGTAAGATTTAAGTATTTTGAATAAGAGGACAGTGGGTAGAAAGGAAAGAGCAGCACAGCAAAGGCAGCAATGCAAAATATCCTTCTCAGGAAGTACTTTCATACCCGACTTTGTTTAAAATGGAAATATCTAGATGATATTCTTTGATAAAAAGTGCTTATAAAGCACATCTTGAGAAAAATAAAAGCAATTATTTTCCAATCTGGACTATAAAGTTTAGTAATAGATAGTGCAAACATTATTCCTAAAACCATCAAAACTAAAATTCCATAGGGATAAAGGTACCCATCTTGAAAATGTGGATGTTAAATCACTACATGCTGTGCTCAAAACAGCATCAACAATGCTTGGTGCAGCACAGAAGAAGCTCTATAGCCACTATCAAATTAAATTAAATTGAAATCACAATGTAACAGCTGTTGAAACAGTACCCCAAACTCCCATTTTCCTCTTGGAAAAGCTACCAAATTAGCAGTGGAACTATTCAACAATATGTTTCCATCTGCTACAATCAACTTTAAGTGTTACAGAGAAAAACCTACCGTCCAGACCAAGTCCAAGTGTCTAAGTTCAGGCAGTGCAAATCATTCATTCTAGTTTGCTAAAACAAATAAATAGATAAAAAAATCAAAGTTTTGTTACATTAAATAAATAATGAGCAAAGTATTTTAGCGAGACCTTCCTAGGACTTGTGCCTTCATCCTTCACGGCAGATAAAGAAAAACATTTCCTCTCTTCTATAAAAACATACAACTCTGAAGATAACTTGTAATGCCATGGCAGTACGGAGCCAATTTATTTATTTATTTATTTTTAGTAATGGCTTAACCAAAAACTACTCAATACTTGCTATAGTACTCAATTCTTGCTATAGTAATTTCTCACCTGTGTTGCATAACTGCAGAAGCACATTCTGCCTAGAGTTTAACTCACTCTTTTTCTTTGTATTCTCATTAGACTCATGCATCTTCCTGCCTACTCATTCCTTGCGATGCTTTGGTATGTATTGTACTTGGTGTACTTGGTACATGACATCCACAAGAAGTTTGTTGCATCTATGTTTCTCTTTTCAGGATGTCAAACCCTTACACATTGTTACTGCTAAAAGTCACAAGGTTTTATGACCCTTTAACATTTGCCATCAAATAATAACACTTATCAGAAAATAACAATGAATAATAGATATACTTGCATATCTATGTGTGTTTTGAAATGAAGAAAGTAATTGCTTTGGGATCATAAATGTGTCTATGTGTGGGAGGGAAGAATATAAGCAAGATTTGCTTTGCTTTAGAACGCAGTAACATTTTCAATGACTCACAATACACTCGACAGGTTTTTGTGATTCCCTTAAGTACTACAAACCAGTATCTGAGAAGTAGGGAAATGTATCTTGCCTTACCTTACAATTTCTTTTCTCCTAGAATAGTCCATAGATCTATTAGAATGAGCCTTTCTCCAGCTTGCAGATCCTTTGAGGCAGAAACTAGACTTGTCGCTTAAGTCAGGATAGGAGTAGTTTCACCCCTGAGAAACCCAGCCAGTTATAGCGAGTTTGAGAGACTTCCAATGCTGTCCAGCAGAGCTATGGAAAGTCTCTCAGGGTATTTCAGGAAACAGCAAGGTTTTCAGGATGTCTGTGGCCTCCTCTGATGTGCTAGCCCTTTTCTGTCCTAAGGAATATAATATTAACTATCATTTTGTAAAATGCCTTCAGAGAAGCCTAAAGGAAAGCAACCTGTAAGTGCTTTTATGCATTCCTGAGAAACTTCATCCCACCAAAAGGGTGAATACTACAATAAAAGGTACTCTAGCTGACAGCTAGCGGAATAGATCTGTCTTCTACAACAAGTCTATCCAATGTCCCAGCCATTTATATGACTTTGAAGGAGATGAGGAACAAATTAGCAAAAAAACATGATTAATGAGTATTTTTTGCTCTACACAGCTAGTCATCTGGGGGAAGGAAAAAACATCTTGGCCTCCGGAACTGAAAATATTTTACCATCCTGAAATAATACAGTTTGATACAAAGGATACAAAGGATACCTATTAATGAAGATGTTGATTATGATTAATGTTGAAAATTAAGGTTTCAAGAAGAATTTGTTCAAGACCTCCTAGCTGACTTTCCTGTCTTTAAAAACTAGGCATCAGGCAGCACAACAGAACAGAAATTTTGACTTGATGTTCCCTTGGAAACCAATGTATCATCATCATCTTCACATTCTAATCTTTCGACTGATGGATGCATAATTACATCAACCTCATTCGGAATTTGAAATACATCAGTTAGACATTTAGGTCTAAGGGTCAATCTTTTAACATAATTTTAACAAACCAGATCGTCTTTCTATCCAGCCCTTGTGAGGAAAGCTGTAAAACACACGGTTAGTTTACAGAATGCTCTCTTACAACATGCAAAGTTTCCTTGATTACTTTTTTCTACATTCCTGAACGCTACCCACTATATTGCATCACTTAGCTGATAATACTAAAATGATTCTTAACAGTACCAAGCCTCATAGGAGGGTTTGCATTTCCCTTCGAGCTGCAAGAAGTCCTTACACTCTTTCCACATTTATCTCTAGCTTGTTCATTTATTGGCACCTACTGAATGTTAACCAGAATCTGCTTTTGTCTCAGGACTTGCTTTCTAGCACAATGAAAGGCGGTAAGGCTGATGTGACATATTCACAGCTCACCACTATTACTGTAAACTATGCAGCTCTCCTTTCTGAGATTTCCAATCAAACAGCTATTACATTTTAAGTCTTTTTAAAAGACAGACTGCAGTTCAAATTATCTTCTGATCTTCTGTGACAGAAAGGATAACAGCAAATAGAAACATGCATACATTAAGGCATCAGATATGCAAAGAGCTGCTGAAGAGACTTTATTACTTCATCATTCTTTACATGAAAACTTTCCACTTAAATCAGACATGAGACTTGCATCAACTTTTGGACTAAATCTCCTTCCTTCCCACTTCCTCCCATTTCTGTTTTTCAGGGGCTTACCTGGAGGAACAGAGTCCACATAACACTGCTGAGCCTGTTTTCAAATGATTCCTGGTACAATTGATTTTGATCATCATCCTCTTCTTTTACCAGCTCTATCTCCAAGTTTGGAAAAAGGTGCCCTTTCCTCCCAGAAAGATGAATAGGAGAAGCCTCATGACACTTCCTGGCCCTTTCTGGTTCCTTGTAGAGCCTTTTCCCTGGGAAGATTTGTATTATGGTGAACTAGAAGGAGAAGGAGGAGCAGAGCAACTCCATACTTGCTCCTTAATTTAGGGAGAAAAGCAAGACTTCATCCTTTGGGGAGGAGTTATTCCTGTTGCCAGGAAATGTAGTCTTTCTGACGTCTTTACCTTTCCTTTCAGGATTTATATTAACTCTTCAAACTCTACCGCATGCTGCCTAACCTAAATGAGTCTCCTTCCATTTATTTCCAGGACAGAAGTTGAAACAATAATAAAGTATCACTAAAGAGAAAATTACACTTGCTGTTCTCCTGCAAAATTAAGTACAGCTTTCCAAAACTTCACTCTTTTCTGATAGTGTTTTCAAGTGGTTTCCCTGAAATTTAGCAAATGGTTATTAAGGAAGCAGATGCTACCTGAGGAAGAGAAAAACCTTTTAAGATCATAGCATTCTGGTATTCCTGAATCCTGTAGTTAACTAGACAGAATTAAATAGAAGCCAGAGAGCTTAAGACATATCAAATCATGCAACAGCACAGTTGGAAAAAAAAAAAAAAATCACAGGTGAGCTCCAGTTTACCAACATACTGAATGCAAGCAGCAGAGGCTGTGTGGAAATCACGGCTTGGGTTACAGGGCAGCTCAGTTGCAACAGGCAAGGTGCAGCAACCCTAAACAGATGGATACCCCACACCTGCTCTTCTTTTTCTGGTGTGAAGACCTCTGCACCACACACATAGTCCTTGCTAACATCAAGCCAGACAGCACACGGCTTTGAAGGCTGCAAAAGTGGTTGGAATTAGTAGGCTGGAAGCTCCCAAGCTGCGTGTTTACTTCTTCCCATCTAGGTTTCTATCCCTCTCAACCTGCTGGCTTGCTGAATGAGAGACACATGATAGTTCAGCTGTGGTTGGCAGAGTTCATTTATACAGCAGATGTGGCACAAAGGACCTACAGCGCAGGCCTGGGAATCGCAGCCTGGCATGGCTGACCCTGACACAAAGCATTTTGGCAAGACATTTTTTCAATATTCAAATTTCCTCAGTCATTTGCAAGACAAGTTTGTCCCTGTCTACAGCTCTGGAAGTTACTGTGTGCAGTTCTGTCAGGGTGGGGTTTTAGCAACAATTTCATAGGTCATGAGCCTGTATGAAAGGCCACGTAACACCTCATACCGAATGGTAAGAATAAACAGAATCAGTTTGGGTTATTTTCTTTTCTGACTGTTCTGAAAGGAACTTAGATCTAAAACCTTTACTGGAAGTGTAGGAGGCGATTCAAATGGAGTAACTGGCTGGATGTTGGATTGCGTGGCCATTCTCCACCTGCCTTGATCAGGACGTCTGGTTTCTGTCTGAGCAAGCAGGAGTAAGCCATTTTGTAACAGAACTGTAGACTTTTCCCGAGAAGAACAGTGAATTAGAGTGCAGTTCTTACAGCATGAGAGGAGGGACTGAGATAAGGATTAAAATACAATTCAAAGCAATGTTTAATTGCAGGAATTTGAGAACACAAAATAACCTCATTAGGTTATTGCAGCTTTCTAAGTTGACAACGGTTCATGGCAGGACATTTCCTAATGAGTTACTTTTTCTTTCATATACCAAAACTAGAAATAGAGCATTGAGTGCTTTCAAAATCTTCACTGTTACCTTTCATAGAAGTAAGGTAGAGATAGAAAGTATTAAGCTAAATACAATTAAAAGATCTAAAATTATTGTAGGTAAGGAGAACTTAATCTTATCTTAAAAAATACAGGAAGGAGGTTTTTTTTACCTGCTTTACAGGATCTCAGCTCCTCAAATTCCTGATAAACTCCAGCTCATACAGAGGTACAATATTATTTTACCCTTTTTTTTTTTGGCAATATTTTTAAGAGTTGGTACACATGCCATAGGTAAATAAAGCCAGCTCCACTTATTTATAAAGGATGTCTAGCACTATCTCTATTTTCAGTCATAAAACAGTCTTTTTTTGATTCAGTTGCTGCCTCAGTCTTAATGTTTTACATTTATTCGATGTTTCAGGAAAGAAGGACTCCTTATGAGAACCAGTAGAAAATCTCCTTTGACCAATACTAAAAAAATCAGAAGTTTGTTAGGGAATCATCCTTGCCACAGACAAAGGGCTGGGTGAGGGGTAAAGTGCAAGAGGACAGTTGTTAGTGTTCTTTTGTTTGTTTGGTTGGTTTGTTTTTAAAGTTAAGAAGGGCTAGAAAAGTAAGAAATTTCAGAGTTTATATTATATAGCAAGAATCTAGCCTTGTTCTGACTACATCCTAAATGGCTCTTAAATCATCTTTGACAATACTTAAAATTCCATACAGTATTTAAGGTTAAGTGTATTAAATGATATGGTCTTGACTCAACGCCCAAGAAAACGCACAAGCCTTATTCTTTTGGTAAAGAGCTTATACTGGATGCACAGAATGGCACTGCCATCACAATCTTTAGGGAATGCTTCAAATGTTCTTTTTTAACAGCATGGAACACATTGAAAATAAAGACAGACCATGAACTTGGCATTCAGGGAGCACAGGAGAGACTCAACAGAAGTAACCTGTGCCTGCAATAGCTTGTAGGAAAATAGCAAACTGCAGCATCTTGTACTGGCTTGAATGTATGGAGACTGACAGCTTTGTATCCAGACACTGGGCTGACATGCTGTTTTTCCAGAGGACCATATTTCAGTCATTTATATGCCAAAGATGACAAAATTCTAGATCATAGCCAACTGAAAGCTGACATTTCCTACCTTCTAAAACTTCACTTTGCTTGCAAATGTGTTTGCAAACATAAAATACTGTATCCAAACAACTATTCTGAGCTTCAGTTCCCAGAAGGTAAAACTGAGCATCAGAGATGTATATGTGAGAAGTGACTACTCTTATACATTTCATTTCTTTATGGGGAAAAAAAGCAACGTAAAGTCCTAGCTATATTTACTACTTACTACCATTTCATTAAATGAAATTAAAAGAAAACTTTACCTTTCCTTCACTCTCAAAGAGTATCTCAAATAGAGCTTATGTACAGTTGAATTATTTTTTGACAATTTATAAGCATATTAAAAAAAAAAACCCTCTTCCCATGTGGTCATCCTTTTTCTTTTTTTTTTTTTTTTTTTTTTTTTTTTTTTTTTTTCCTCCCTGTTTCTTTCCCCCCCCTGTTTTAGAGCAACGCATGCACTATTAATAGAGAAAAGAAGGCTCTACTTTTCATAAGGTATAAGCATGGACTCACCATCCTTATACATATAACTACGGTAAAAGACACTTGAGCTTTATCTCTTCCGTAAAAGTAAATTGCTACAGAAAAAATCTGCCAAGAAAATATTACTACCAATAAAATGTCTTAATTGAACACTAACCAGCACTCGTCCTCCAAAGATGTAACCTTTATTTCCCAGCACAGCACATGTATGAGCTGCTCGAGGCTGAGGTGGTTCTCCACCCTGAAAGAATATAAGAATATATACATCTAACATAAATACTTCAGAATATCATTAAAGTGTCAGCCAAAGACAAACAGCAAGTCACTGACACAGAAACAGCAAAAGTAAGGACAAGATACCAACAAATTACTATGCCAACAGAAGCACAATTTTAAAAGGAAATATTCTGCAGAGGTGTCTAAAACCCCACTGATACTAGATGATATGCATAACTGCCATACTTCAACTCCATTCCCTCATTTGCTCATACTTTATGTATTCCCCCTTAGTCTGATTCATTAATGCTTTATTAAAGTGAGAGCTACTAATTTTGCTTAAATTCCCAATCACAAAGTTAAAATAAAACATTGGTAATGGTTGATCTGTCCTGTTCAGCTTAAAACACACTCACTCTGATTGCTGGCTGAGACCAAGTTTGTGTATTCGTATCAAAAACGTGAACATCATTGTGCCATCCCCAGAATATCTGTCCTTCCTAAAAGAGAAGTTACAAATTAAAAACAAAAAAATCATAAAAGCTTTGTGTTTGTTAAAGGAAAAGAAATAGGAGTGATATATCAAAACAGAAAACAAATCAAAATACTGAGATATAGAAGCTTTTTTTTTTTTAAATGCAACTCAGAAGCTCAGGTCTAGTCATGAGCACACAGGGCCGCTCAGGCTGACAACACCTTGGAAAATGAGTTTTATGGACTCCTAAATCAGTCAAGTAAACAAATTTACTTTTTGAATGCAGATACTGACCTAATAAATACTTAGATTGCACAAAGTAGTGAATTTCTGTAGGTCAGTGTTTAATATCTGATATAAGGGTCTATGTTCTCTTCAGTGAGCATCTATTTCTTGTTAATTGTTGTGCATGAATACTCTAATTAAGTCAGCCTGTTTACTAAAATTTGTAAGAATTTTTACAACAAGCTAATCTAGGCATCTAAGTAAGGGTGTCTACTTTGAATAATATATATAAGAAATTATTGTATTTGTCAGACTTATGAATACCTCGTGTTACTTCAAGGAAAATCATTCTAAAATTCTGTGGGATTTTCATAATTAATTTAAAATAATGCCTTCATGTCCACTTTAACAGCATTCTGTTTTGTTGCACTAAAAGTTTAAAATTAGGTACTTGAAATATACAGAAAGAAACCCAACATCCAACAGTTGAAGCTTCAAATTCAAGTAAAAGCTTTAAATTTGCATTTCTGCTGATGCTGCAGATAAAAAAAAATGGAAAGATTGTCATAGCTATCGAATATCACATGAAAGATTATGCTTTGACAATCAGAAAGGATAAGTCACTCTGAATAGTAACAACTCTCTTACCCAAAATGCATCATGGACATCAAAGCAATCGCTTAACTCATTGTGCTTCCTACAGCCATAGCCACCAAAATATATTAACCTAAAAGAACAACAACAACATTTTATTTCTAAGGCTGATTTCTTTTAAAATAACATTCAAATGAATAAGCTGTAAGAATTATTTTCAATTTTGCCTACTGTATTATAAATAACAAATCAAATAAAAATATTTCATACAGGTACGCAGAAGGCCTTACCAGGATGAAGGCAATATTGACCTTCATCTGATCATGCCTAAAAGAAACCCACAGAAGAGAGTAGGCAAGTTTTGGATACCTCAAATTCCACATATTGTGTGTCCCCCTATCCACAAGTTTCAGTTGTATTTTCAGACACGAATCTCAAAATGACACAACACACAAGACACTGCAATCCCTTTGTTTCTGCTAGAGTTCTTATCACTTTCCCCTGACATTGCTGTGCTTCTGCTGCATGTTAGCCATACATCTCTCTACCACGAATATTCCTAAAGTTGAGGCCACAGATTGCTCATGGCTCAAAAAGCCTTCTTTTTCTCTAGCTTATAAAGAGCTTACTTTAACTAAATACTATTTAGCATAAGGAAGTTGTGTTGCAAGTATTTTTACACACCTCCCAACCTGATATTCTACCCATGAAATGGCCATCCATAAGTAACACTCCCTAAAGATTTGTTTAATTTTAGCATTTGAGGATATTGGGTATAGTTGTTAGTGATCTTGGGAGAAGGCAAGTTGGCAAATGACAGTATGGTGAAGGTCATTCCAGACTGACATTCCTAGGGAAACAGAGTTATTGAAAGTATTGTGCAATGGACCAAGACATCCTGATCTGCACATTCACTTCTTGTGAAATGTTACGGTTTATTTTTGAAAAGGTGCCTAGCTTGTCCCCAAATAATTCTGTTCAATAAAAAGGTTATGTTAGTCACATTCTTCCCCCTGAAAAAGGTGACCTCTTCAGTATACAGATTACACAAGGCTCTGAATAATTAACTTAGCTTTGAATAATCCTACACTATTAGCTAAAAAGCTGTTCAAATATTTGTGATTTCATATATGTTACAGCTAAATTATATTATAGAATCTAGATAGACTGACATTATATTTAACATATACATATTGTGTTCACTGTATATCATAATCTTGTTCACAACAGCTTTCATATCAAATCACACATATTACTTGTGACCAGATATACCACAATATCAACATCAATATCACATTTACTTGGCAGAGTAAATATAAAAGCTAGAGAAAAAATAGCTATTTTTTTCTAAATATGCTGAGTAACATTTACGACATGAATATCTAGGCTCGATTTGCCCTTTACATTATAAAGATATTTACTGAAGTGTCCTTGCAATTTGTCAACACTCAAAATTCAATGCCTTTTTTTTCCATTTATCACGTGTTTATAAACATATGCAACATATGTCATGACCTTAATCTAAAATCTCAAAGCACTCCATAAACATTCATTAAATTTCCAAATTCTCTCCTAAAGCAGGCTTATACCTACTTTTTTTTTTTTTTCTCCCCGTTTACATGCGAGAAACCTGGGGTTCAAAGTTAGGAGATTGCACAAAACCACACAGCAAGTTAAGCTAAGAAATAGTTTCATGAATCCCAAACCTGTGTGCTCATCACTTTATAATACTTCCTCTCTGCAGTTAAGACATATTTAATATTCTTAATGTGTTACCTGTCCTTATACACCCAGCAGGAAAGCTTGTCACGCGGTGTAGGAGGTTGACCTTTAAAGTTTGTAATTTTTTTCCACCTATAGGTTCCATTTTTTGTTCGCAAATTAACATAATACAGCTTAAAAGAAAAAAAGAAAAAAACACCACCCACATTTTCAGTATGATGAAGAATCAAGCATAGATCACCAATAAATAAGAGCAAACCACCACCCCAAGTGCACCCTACTTCCTTTTAAAAAAGGACAATTAGGTTTACAGTACATAATGAAGATTTTTTTTCATCATACACACAACACAAAAACCCACAGTTTAAGCATGAGAACTAGCAGCAAGTTTCCCTTCCTCAGCTCTGTCAAACCAGTACATTCACTCCTGCTCTTTACAGAGCTAACTGACACTTAAAAAAAAAAAAAAAGGTTGGTTTGCAAGAAAACAGCTCATTTCACATTTCAGGAATTATGAATTCTAATTAACTAGAACATACACGCCAAAATCAGTACTGTCTGTGAATCGAGTACTAAACTGAGATGTGATTGTAGGCTTCATTTCAGTTATTTTCTAGCCTGGACTCCACCTTCATGTATACTAATTGACAAAATAACTCATTTCCTCTACTGTGCTATTTCCTAGTGCTCAGTTATTAGGAAAATTAGCAGCCATATTTTAGCTTTAATTATTACATGACTATATAAGAAAGGAAATCGTCAAAGATTTCCATCAACCCAACATATGTGAGATATATTTAAATTGTGGATGTAAATCTGGTTTTCAACTACAAAAAAAGTGCAATTAGGAAAGCACTAGTAGTTTTTATATTACAAAAAAAACAAACTAAAAAATGGCCTTATTCTGAAGCTATGGGTCAGTGAAAATTCCCAGAAAAATAAATGAAATGCTCAAACATAAAATTACTTGTCATCTCAAAATCTTTTAAAAATATATTCTTTTTACAAAACTAAGTCTTTTCCTTATTTCTCAGAACAAACGCATAGCACATCTCATAAAGCAATAAGAAATTCAGCATTACTATCCAAATATATCACATTCCAAAATAAAATAATACAATACCCGATTACTGTATCCTTTATCATCAAAACCACCAAATATGTACAGCTTCCCATTAATGCTTGCCCCACAACTTCCTGACATGGAGGTGGGTAACTCTCCTTCCATTAGGTGCATTGTCCTGAAAAATAGTACATATATATCAAGTCTTATAATGCTATTGCCAAACCTACTAAAAACAACAAAAACAAAACAGATGTAGTATTTTTTTTATACTGGGAAACATTTATTAAAAAAAAGAAAAAAAAAAAAAGAAAAAAAAAAGCAATGTTGTTGCTACAACTTTTCACTAAAAAGGATGCTAAGAACTACAGCTTCTGTATTAAGTCATCTTAATTTTCCTGAAGATGAAGCCCACATTAAAAGAACATCAGAAGGGCTAAAAGAAGAATTATTGAAAAATTAAAATACTATTAACTTAATAAAAGTGAATCAAGAACATAGTATTGCTGCTGTTTTACAGATTGAAAACTGAAAAAGAAGCAGAACAGGTCAAAGATATTCCCTACTTTTGTTAACCATTATGTCACTCCTAAAATCAAATTCTGCACTGTATTTGAAAAGTTTCAGTAATGACAGTTTTAACATGAGGCTTTGTTTTTCTGCAATTAGTAGTGGTTCCAACCTTTTCCTTATTAGCTTCACCTACAAGCCAATAATTTCCCAAGACAGAAATTCTAACATCAGGCATCTCAAGCACTACATAACTATATGATGAAAAAGAACTTCACCCAAACTCAGGAGCTCAATCATAAAGTCAGGTTTGCACTTCGAATCATAATTCTACACTTGAAAACAGCTTTCCTAGAATCTCAAATTTCTACAGAAAACAGGCACCTCCATGTCTCTTGCAAGCAATGTGACTTTTTAGGATTTGCAGTTCGTTTTCGTACCTTTTCTCTACAGCTACTAGCCAAATTCCAGTTTCTGTGCTCAACTCAAACTCCTTGTCCTGGTTTGGCTGTTGTATTCTCAATTGCTTTCACTCCACAATTTCTTGTCAAAGTTTCCTTCCTTTTTCTCAGCTCTCCACCCAGTCTGGGTCCTTAACCAAGTCTCCCTCCTCAGCTAGTCTCTCATCCCATTTCAAAGCCTCCTTCTAGTTTTTCTTCTCTGCTAGTTCTAATTCTAACTTTTGGTTCCAATGAATTCCACTCATTTTCTTTTCTAATATGCCTGCATTTAGGTCAGATGGCTTTATACTGTGTCACTTGTGACTACACAGAAGAAAAATTACTCATACAGCTTTCAATTTTGATGCTTGCCCTTACTCAACCTCAAAGAACTGGAAGCATCCATTAAAAGGGAAGGCTCTGAATGTCCTAAAAGACACCAAGGTCACCAGAAATGAATGATGCTCTTGTCATCTCTCTTTACTGAATGCTGTGCTCACTCACAGCTTCTCAGGACACTGCTCCTGCAACCTCTGCCTGGGCTCCAGCACTGCCACAGGCAGGTCTACCTTTTTTCTCTGCTCTCATTCTCTCCTTCCTGCTTGTTCCTGTGTCATGTTGTGCACTCAGCTGTACATATATGTCTGTTGGTACTGTAAAATTAATGTGAACAGGAACTGATCCAGGGTAAAAATAACCCCCCCAAAATAAAGGTTATATTTAACCGAGATCATTTCCCTGATGCAATTTCCTGCATGGCCTTATAAACAGCTGTACCAATACAACCGCAAAGGGGATATCAGTGGAGAAGAACAAGAAAGGACATGAGGTTTCCTTAGCTAAACCTTTGACCAAAAGCAGCAGACATTGAACCTCAGTCTCAGTATGGAAACAACGTTGAAAAAAGGCTAATAAAGATCTGCTAGAACTTCATAGCTAACCATATGCAAATTGCTATTTTTAAAGGACAGCGCATTGCCCAAATGCATGTGGAGTTTCATACCTCCACACCTCACACCTTCATATCTCCCAAATCAGGATATCTCTTTTTTAAAAAATATCTACCCTTTTTCCCTGATTTCAAAATTCTTGATGCAATTATGGGGAAGCAAGACATTTTATATAATTAGGTGGGAGTCTGAGAAAAAGATCCATCACAAAACACACATGAACCCAAATGGATATTAATTCTTCCAACCGAAAGCAACAGAAACCATTGGCAAGCTGTAAAAAGGAGTACTGTTATCACTGCCATGTACCAGATGTAAACACAACAAATATAAGATGTAAATGCTGAATTGCTAGTGATGTGCAAGAGCAGTTTCTCATTTAGCTTAACTGTTAAAAATGAGCTATGTATGCAAAAACAGTTTGGTTAATAACAATATATAACAGCAATGGATCAAGCACACAGGTATCTGATGTTCAAATATTCATTTTGACATAATAGTTACTGTAAGGAAAGCATGGTCAAAATAAATGTGCAAGTATTTATGTACCTGTTTTAATAACAGACCTTTAAGACAGCCATTTAAAACATACATTCAGAAAAACAAACAAACAAATTATACTTAAAGAATTAATGTTGTTCTTTAAGAGTAATTTGCAGATATCTATATCTGTTCTAAGTCTTCATTAAATATAAGCTATTTGAACTCCAGGGGACAGGAACAAGAACTCATTTGTGTAGCTGAAAGAAATCTTTTCACCACAGCTAATTGTAAGCTGCACAGATAACAAATGTATATATTAAATATAAATAATGTAGTTTACCATAACCCGCTATCCATTTCATAGATCCAGAGCTCATCATTTGGCAAATACACTTCATTTTCTTCAATTGACTAGAAGAGCAACAAAAAAGCAGATTTTAAATTAATTTTGCATCATATACCATACTTTTAAAAACAAATTATCAAATCATGTTGGACTTTATGGAATCTTAAGGAGATACTCTAGTAGTGTATAAGTCATACCTCACCATTATTTCCTGGGTCATTAAAAGATTACAGTCAGCTCAGTAACGTTAATATTTTACATTTTTTATTAGAGGTTAAAAAATCTCAGTCTTAAGTTATTAAAAATATTTTGTGTTAAGCATTTCCTTGTATCACTGAGTTTGCAGATTGTAAACAAGGTCTTTAATTACTCATTATAACACATGAAAATCAAAAATGAAATTTGGCTTATTAGTAAATCAGAGGGAAGGAGAAAGGGGTTCAATATTCAAAAAGTAATTCAAATATAATAAAAGCGCCAACTTTTTTTCCCTAGCTGAATCATCTCTGAATCATCTTTTTATCATCTCTGGAAACCAAGACTGCCAAACTCTGTGAATTGTAAAGAACTGATAAAATAGCAGTAAAACCCAACAACTGAATAAAACGTCAAGGAAAAAAAAAAAGTACTACTTTTTGAAATAAGAAGTTAAATTCCTGAGGTGCTTCCATTAAAGGCACAATTTTCCCAGACTGCACTACTCCGTGAACAACTTGTTGCAACATAAAATAGACCAGAATCAAAGTTCCCAAATTAAAAATCACTTTGTTTTGAGAGATATTTTTAAGCAGTAGGCATTCTAGGCATAATGGCAAAAATACACAAATTGTGCTTGAAAAGCACAAAAAGAACAGTTACTTGCAGTGACTGAGGGTGGAGGTTTAAAAAAAAGACAGTAGTGTCATATACAAAATAGCTCCACTGTATCATAAGACGAAGCAGCACCTTAATTCTTCCGTGGGAAACAGATCTATGAGGACTCCCAAACAGAGGCCATATAAGAAAATAACTTGGGAAATAAGGATTAGGAATAATAGCAAACAGGAGGAAAGAAGTCTGGAAGAACACAGAACTATTGTCTTAGCATTAGGGAGAGAAAGAACTGAAACTCTGTTAGGGAAAACAGTCAGACTTTGTAAATTAAAAAAAAAATAGAGCAAAAGTTAAGGAGCATGAGCAAAAGAAGCTTAATATAAAAATTAAATTTAACTCACTGATTAACAACTAAATTATTGATATTGATTATTTGTCTTTAAATGATACTTTACTTAATTATCTTTATCAATTTGAAAGCTGTCAACCAGGCATTCAAGCACTATGTTTATTTCAGCAGACTCTGAGGTAGAACCTGCCTCATAAATAGCTTGCTGCTTTCACAACACGTAAAAATCTGCAAAAAATCCTAAACTGGCTCTAGATATTTGAGTGGTGAGAGGCCAAGCATTTGCTACAGACCAAGCTCTGAGCAAATACACTCATGCTAAGATTACATCATGCTAGGGCATCATGCTGGGCAGCAGTCCATTATCAACATTAAAAACGTAAATTGATTGACCTCTGCAAAGTGCTATTGAAACATTAACTTAATGATTTTCATAACACTCTACACAGAAAATGTAAGCTCGCTAAAAATGCATTTAGCAGTTTTATTTGTTAAACTTGACATATTCTTATTGTTACAAGAATTGCTTCATCGGGAAGACTTAAAATAATGCACTAGTCAATCCAGTCTCAGTTGCCAGAAACTGAAGCATAAAGATTATCAAATACTTCCACTTACCTAGATATTACCTATGAGTATTATGGTGTTTAAGGGCAGAAAGCAACATTACATCTTTCTGTCCATTACTGGTCATTCACATTATTTTAAACATGCTTCCTCCTTCCTAGCCAGCTCCTTGACTCTACAGAAGATGTACTGAAACCTTTACATCTCTAGCTATATAATGTACTACCTACTCAGGACATGCAAAGGGAAGAAAAGTGCGGGGAAGTGATTACAGGATGCCATTCCCAGGAGTCCTGAAACTTCATTAATTTGGGATCAGGAAAGAGTGGGCATGCTCCCGGGCAGGCAATAGGCTAGATAGGCACCACAGTAACACAGGGAGTCAAACCCTGCCCAAAGTCGAACTTCCCCCCACAATTAAGAGTTTATATTTCAACTAGTTGTATGCTTGTATTTTTGGTATTTCACTGTGGGCAGTCCTTGTGGCAACATAAATGCACTTTTCAGTCATGAAAAATGTCTTTTTTTTTTTTTTTTTCAGGCAAACGCATCAAGCTCAGGAATAGGGTAAGATCAGCTTTCCAAGGACTCCAGAACACAAATGCTCATCAAGTCCATCCCTCTACCATTTAGGCACTATTTTATTTTAAGCCGTTTCAAAACAAAATCCAGAACTCCTCATCTAACCCTTCAGCATTCTGTATTGGTTTGTTTTTGCACATTTTGCAGAGGTGAAAGCTTACCTTACCCTGTGAAAAATAAAGACACAAAACACAGAAAGTGCTCCCAGCAAGATGCTTTCAGCCTGAACTGAATACCTCAGCCTGAGCAGAGGTGCAGTACAAAGGATTGCTACCTACTTTACCTCTATTTTAGGGCCAACACATACAGACTATGGAGAGAATGCACTGGTTGTGGCTATGGGATAGGATCACAGCGCGCTCTCACACCAAATTCATACAGAGCTAAGAGTCACAAGGATTTATTTATATCAGAACTGTCAGGGCCCCCTTTGAAGGAGAAAGGCAGGTGGTGTTCCAGTCTAGAGTCAGGAGATCTTGGAGGTGACAGGACTGCTTTTATGATGGAGGGAACATGCTGTGTCTGACACACACACACACACAAAACCACAACTAAAACGGAGGGGGCATGCTGTGTCTGACACACACAAAAAAAGAAAACACAACTAAAATATGGGGACTCAGAAGCAAGAAAATGAAGGCTACAAATGGATTATTGATGATTATTGAAGAAGTGTAGTCCATCAGTAGAGCTGTCACCCTCACACAGGGAGGCAGACAAGGCAAACTGAGCCCAGAGTGCACATGAAGCAAATGTCTGTGGGGCGGGGGAAGTGAGGCAGCTCCACAGGCCCGTGCCGGGTCCGCACTGCACGAGGCGGAGGACACAGCCCCGCAGCTCCGGGAACCAAACCTCCGAGAGGACGAGGGGCGGCACGCAGGAAGCGCGGGGACGCTGTGCGGAGGCGGCGGCCCCTTCACACAGACAGACACGCGCGCCGCGCCGCGCCGCCCCCTCCCCTCCGCGCGACCGTTGAGACCGTTTTGAAGCGGCACCCGCCGCCGTTTAAAGCGCCCGCCCGCGGGGCGCGCGCGCCGCCGCGGGCCAATGAGCGGCCGCGCTGAGGCAAAGGGCGCCCCGCTCGCGGCCCCCG
>VZSG01000453.1:438330-456926 GCA_013398315.1 Nothoprocta pentlandii | reverse complement strand
AGCGCCCGCCATGGAGCCGCCGCGGCTGCGGCGCCGCTTGGGCGCCGCGTTCCGCGTGCGCGGGCTGCTGCTGCGCGCGTGAGTAGCCGGGAACTACGGGCCGGGACCGGGACCGGGGCCGGGCGGGCCGCGGGGCAGGCGGCCACGGCAGCTCCCCCCACACGGCGCTCCCGCCTGAGGCGGCTTCCCGCCCAGAGCCTGCCCGCGGACACCCCGCCCGGCCCTGTAGCTCCTATTGGTTTTCCCCTCGGGATCTGTATTTTATATTATTAATTGTATTTATTTATTATTATTGTAATGATATTTTATATTTTATTAAGCTTTGGGCAACCTCCTTATCCTCTCCTTAGCGAGGAGCCCCAGCTGAGGGCAGCTGGTCACCATGGTGGGGACGGCTGCTCACCAAAATGCTGCTTTGGGTCAGCCCATGATCACAAAATCACAAAATTGCCCTTAGCTGCTGCTCTGTGGTCTGAGGGCGAGGGAAGGACTCCTGATTCCTGAATTCCTAACTCTCACTTTGCATGTTGCCCCAAATCTCGTTTTTATTAGGATGTATAGGGATGGATAGGCTTGGAGGGGGATCTCATTTTAGACTTTTAGGCCTAAAAGATGGTTGTAAAAGATGGAGGTACCACACAAGGGTGCGCAGCGTTAGAGTGAGGGGCAACAGGCACGAATTAAAAAGCAAACAATGACCCCAAACTATTCCCTGTAAGAACAGTTAAACATTGGTTGTCCGGATATCGACCAGTGGGATCTCCCTCATTGGAAATAGTGATAATTGGCTTGGCAGGGCCTTTAATAATTTGCTTTGAGGTTCTGCTTCCAACAGAAGGTTGGACTATATGATCCCAAGGTCCCTTCCAGCGTGGACTTCTCTCCAATACCATGGAAAAGCAGCTCACAGCTATAACAGCTAAATGCTGGGACGGGACCCAGACAGGCTGGGAGATTCCCATCCTTGGAAATGTTCCAGGTTGGATTGGACAAGGAGCTGAGCAATGTGACCTACGTCCCAAGTCCTGCTTGGAGCAGCAGGCTGGACCAGGTGACCTTCAAAGTCCCTTCTGTGATTTAATTAAAATTAGTCTCTCTCTGCCCTCTTATAGAACAACATTTTTTTTTTATTTAATTGATGATTTTTTTGGACTTTAATGCAGTGTTACACAGTGTTGTTTGTACTTTTTTAATCATGAAGCATTCCGTGGTTGTGCGCACATCTGCCAAGATTAGCATAGTTTATATAAACTTCAGGGAATATTAATTGCTTTTTGAGCTAACTTTCTTCTTTCAAATTAGGGATGCTATTAACTATCTTACTGAAGCTCTTCAGTCCGTCAATGAAGTGGAGCTTGAAGATGTAATTGAGAATGTCATTGATGCCATTGAAAAACAGCCTTGTAAGTAAACAGTTTTCTTTCTAAGCTCGCTAATTTTATCTTGCCCTTATAATGTTATTTAGAAAAAGATAGAGTTGCTGGCAGCTCATGGCATTATAACTAACGTAACTAAGGTGTTATCTAATCTACCAGGTTGATCATGATAAATTTATTTGTGTACTTCTTGTTTTGCTAAATTACTGAGGTTTGTCATGTCAGCAAAAGGTAATATAATTTTGACATTTAAAAAGTTGAAAGTCAGGAGGTATCATGCTGTTCTCTGAGAAGCAAAATTCTTCAGTGCCAGCTCAGAACAGCATCTGACTGGATTTCTGTGGGCATCTTTGATCTCAAGCTATGATCTTATAGCTTTAAGTGTTAAAATAACCAAAAAAAAAAAAAAAAAGAGAGAGAAATTCATCCTGCTGAGACTTCATCATCTCAGCAGGAGTGTTGTGTTTGGGGACTACCTCCTGCTAAACTAGGGCATAATGCTGTGCTTGGCTGAGGCACATGGATAAAATGTCCCTGCTCCTGAGTGAGAGGTGCCCATGAAAGCACAAAACATAACAAGCTGTAGCACCCTTAGCTGTGACCAGTTGCTGAGGAAGGTAGTGCTGGTCCATGGCGTATATGTGTTTTT
This sequence comes from Nothoprocta pentlandii, assembly GCA_013398315.1. Classification (NCBI taxonomy): domain Eukaryota; kingdom Metazoa; phylum Chordata; class Aves; order Tinamiformes; family Tinamidae; genus Nothoprocta; species Nothoprocta pentlandii. Next base: position 454,901 of record VZSG01000453.1, on the reverse strand, counting down.
ATAGATACAGCTCGTGAGAACTGGGAGGCCTGGGCTCAGTTGCATTTTCCACCCGAGAAGGTTGAAATTCAGAAAAGTGTGATCTAGATTGGGGAAATCTTTCAGCTTATTCTGTAGAAACTGAATCAGACCCATGCTGTACATGTGTTTGGCATATAGTGTTCATAAACAATATATGAATAGTTTATATGTGCATATAGTTTAACTAGAGCACCCAGTACAGAAGAGAAGACATCTCTATGTTCTTAAACTAACCTTGGGAAAACAGCTGATGGCTGATCAAGCAGAGAGTGAAAGCAGTGTAGAGAGCTGGTCCTGATCCAGCATAAAGCCTGGTGGTACAAATGAACTCATCAGCATTTTAGAATAAATTTGAAGCAGTACAAGAAGTTCTAGGCCTAGCATAGTACCTGCAGTTAGTGTAGTCTGATAACAGCCCTTGTTCAAGATGGAATTTTTTGCTGTAAATTCCCACCTTGTTCAGCTACCTGCAAGGAGCTGGCTGAGAAGAAGGTAGGTGTAGAGTTCCGAAGTGCTGTTCCCTGCTGTGACTCCTTGTAGCTCACTCAGAGCTCTTTTGCTCTGCTATTCAGCAATATCTTTGGGGCATAAAATTTTAAGTCCTTTGGTGAATCTGTGCATTTGTCTTCAAATTCAGCAACATGTTAGTATTTAGCGAAGGTTTTTGAGTGTCAGTGATCAGTTTAACATCCATAAAGACAGCCATGTGCCTACCTCGAATATTGTGTTAAACTCTTTGAATACTTATTTATGACAGCAATATGTGTGATAATGTTCTGGAACAAAATTAACCTCCAGAATGTGAAAGCTCATATCTAACACCTTTGTAGTATGTTTGGCAGCTTTACATAAACTATAATTATTTCATTCTCCGCGTTTAGCGAATTAGTGGTGGGCACAGTATGTGTGTGGGTTATTTTTTTGCAGAGATGAGTCCTTCTGGTAAGGAGATTAAGTAGTCTGTTTGTAAAATTGATAGAGAAAATAGTACATGTCATTAGCTCTAGAAAATATGCTTATTAGTGTCATCCTCTTAGGTAACTGAATCATTTCCATAAAATACTGAGAACTGCATACATTTTTACTTATCACTTTCCATAGGCTTCAGTTTTAATCCTTTGAAATGTTCTTTTCAGTGACATCTAATATGATTGAACAACCCACAGTGGAAGCAGCCGTCCAAGAATGTAGCCAAGCATTAGATGAAACCGTGTATGGTGACATTATTTTTATATGATGTTTATGGGAGATGGTATGAATTGCCTTATTTCTTCCTGGGGAATAAATGTCAGGCATTTTCTGCAGTGCTACACATGCAGTAATTGCTTTGTGCTTTTGTCTTTCTGATACTGCCATTTGAAGGTTAGTAATGTTCCTTCTAAGAAAATGTATTCCCAACGATAGGCCTGTAGGGGATTCTAAATGTGATGCTGACATTCTGGAATTAAAACACTGTGGTTATATGTTACATATGATACAAGTTGAATATTAACCAGTAAAATGAATCAATAGCAGTGTTTTAGAGTTGTTATTTTATTTTATACATTTTATATACATAAACATACTTTATATATACATAAACTGTTTGCTCCTTTATTTCCTTTTCTTCAGATCAAACTCATATCACATTTTCTCTATTTTTTGTAAGATACCTCTTTTCCTGAAAGCACTTGGAAGACTTTTCCTCCAAGGTGCTTGTTTGTGCTTTTTGCATAGCAGGGTTGTTTTTTGAAAACTATGATTGATTTTCACTCTTTGATAACTAATCAGAGAGCAATTATTTGAGCTTCTGAGAGCTTTGTTTGTGATTAAAGAAAATACATTCATTACAATGTTTACTTTGGGTATTGCCATTGTAATGCAAATTGTGAAAAGAAATGGCTTGTCAAGCATGCCAATTAGATCCTGTAATCCCACAGCTCCTCACTGTGAGGCACATTTGTTTTTGACTTTTCTGAGAGTTGTCGGAATCTGTGCAGTGCAGAGAGCCTGAGCATGACTGTGTGTCATGACTTACACGTGATGTATTTTAAGCTTCAAAAGTGAAGTGTACACCATATCTCAGTGCAGAGTCCTTCTAAATGGAATAGGATCATAGGGCCAGCCTTAAAATTTTCTTGAACTCTGTTCCAGAAAGCTTGAAGACAATGTTTTCTTAGAAATGTACTCTGAAGCCTAGGACATTGCTGACTGTTAGGCAGTGAGGGATGTCCCGTGCTTGTGTGTAAGCCTCAGCAAAGGCTGACATGATAATTTTTATCTACTCTGGTAAAATTGATCCAATTACAGTAAGCGAGGAACAAATGGCATCAGAGGATGGAGTCAAACCCTTAAGTAGAAGGGGATATATAACAAGCCCATTAATAGTCTGTAGAGTCATGCACATCCGTTGTTTAAATGTATTCACATGAACCATGCCAAGGCTGTTCTGTTGTCAAAAATGATACTGGAAGGTGTTAGTGGAAGAGGAGAGTATCCTCCTCTCATTTCTAAATAAATTTCTAAAGAGGTACTTTCTTTGAATTAGAAGGTGCTGTAATAGCCAATGAGTAAAGAGGGAAAAGGGTAATAGCATACGGTGAGAGTGCATAAATTCTGTACTGTGATTAAGGTTTTGTTTTCTTAGTGTTTCTTTCTTCTACTTCACATAATGCTGTAAATGTATTCTCATTTCAGAGAAAATGTTTTCAACATTATCGGGGCCTTTGATATTCCACGTTATATTTATAACTCAGAAAGAAAGAAGTTTTTACCGTAAGTCTTGCATGTCTTGCATATTTTTGCTTTTTTAAAAAATGTATATGTTTAAATTTCAGTTTTCTAATCTCTCCCTCTCGGGTCTTCTCTTCTGAGTCCTGTGTGAGCAAGTGAGATAATTTTGTTTCATACCCTCTGAAGAGCCAGGCAGGCACTGTGATAAATGATGGCTCATAAATAAATGTGCCGTTGGGATCTCCCTAGTCCAATAGCTTGAAGTCCAAACGTGCCATATATTTAACATGCCGTATATTTCTCCTGTCCTGGCTATGATGTTACTAACTCTGAAACGTAGATGTTTATCAGACTATGCTTTAATGCTGTTTAATGAATAAAAGAGACAGAAAGGCTGTGGACATACACCAATAAATTTTGTTGGTTTCTTTCTATTTGGCTGTTTTTTTTTAATAGATGTAGTTTGACAGTTGCCTTTATTTATTTCTCAGACAGTAGCTTACAAGTCCCAGAAGAAAGTAGTTGCTGCAAGTTTTGGTTGCAAATATTTTGCTAGCTAAATAATTTACCTTTAACAACACGCAGCCCAGACACATGTTGAGCCAAAACAAGGTTGTGCTTTCAAAAAGTTGGGCTGAGGGATGGACTTTGATTTTTTTGGCCCTGCAAAACACTCTGTGTTTTTGCCATAGGAGTTTAATTACAGTGTCACGCTCTAGCTTTCTAGGCTATGAGAAGCAGAGAGGTTCATGTGTGCTAACCAAGAGGAAGAAAATATTTTTGTTCATAGCTACTTATAAGACATTACTTCTTAAAAAAACTCCACCGATTTCTGCCCAGTCCATTCAGGTGGAGAGATAGGTCTTGAGGACTGTGAATTAGAAGAAAACGAAATGGATGTAGCCTTTAGGATTCATAAACAAAACCTCAGAGCCTTCCTTTCTGAATAAATAAATAAGCAGTAGTAATGTAGCTTTGGGAACTTCCTGCATCCTTCACCTTAGTAAGTCACTATTGGGTACATAACCTACCTTTTTGTTTTCTAACCACAGTTTTGTTAAACCTCTTGCAGTCTGTCAATGACCAACATTCCTGCACCAAATTTATTTGGAACGGCCAGAGATAAAGCAGAGTTGTTTCGTGAACGCTACGCTATCTTACAACAGGTCAGAAAAAGTTGTGCTTTGTTTCACGAAGGACAAGAACAGGCTATGCTTTTATGTTCTTAGACAGGTGTATGCCAGTGCTTTGTGTTTATGTAAGCTGCGGTTTAAGGAATATCTGAGTTAGAACAAGATCTGTACTAAATTTTGTCAGCCCTTTGATTAACACAAGCCAACATTACAGTTCCTTCTGTTTCTCCATTTTAGTGTAATGTCATAAAAGGGGATTATGTATTTTGTGGCTTGCTCTTGTGTCTCCTGTTCTGTGCTATGTTAACTAGCATGCCATTGTAGTGCTTGTTGAGAAGATGCAAAGCCCTGGGGAGATCATAGAGGCTGTCCTTGAAGCATTCTAATTTTGCTTCTAGTTATTTAATTTGTTCTTTTTCCAATGTTCACAATGCTCAGAAAAAGTAGCTGTTTGCTCAGCTGACCTGTTAAATATTTGTCTGGTGTTGGTGCTGACTGCTGGTGTTGGTGGGCTGATCCACTAGAACATGCTGGTATTCCAAGACCTCCTCTTTTCCAAGACTACACTGTGCTATAGCCCCTCTTTATCCGCCAGTTTTATGTAGGCTCTCGTTGCAGAGGTTTTGTGTTTGGTTGTCATATTTATTCCTTTAAGATCTCTAGAAAAGTCAAGGGGCAGGTCGCTCTGTGGGTGAGAGTTGCCGATGCAGAGGTGTTTGTTCCAAGAGGAGGCCTTCAGAGTGCTTAAAAAAAAATTGGAAGAAGTGAAATCTTTTATAACAGGTTTTCTTGATACTTTATGCAGTTTATGTGTTAAAGTGTCGCCTACTCCTGTTATTTTAAAAAATTTTATTTTGATACACTACCCTGAAGAGATTACCAACTCTTTTCCACATACTTAGCAGTTAACATAGCATACCTTCCCTTGTTTTCTTATTCCTCCTTCCAAATTGTGAGAAATAACTTTTGGAACCATTACAGATGCACAGTAATCCTTTGGCCTTGTTTTTTTTTATGCAGCATTATTGATAATCTATTTCTTAGAAATGTAGCCTAGTCAAAAGAACTGATCATGCTCCCCAAATCAAAAGTTGCTGGATAAAACAGAGTAAGAGAATTTGTAAAAAAAACATTTTGTATAGTGGTTATGATGACCTGTCTTTTTGTCAGCACTTTTTTTTTCCTTTTTTTTTTTTTTTAACTGATTACTTCAATTTTGGTTTCTGCAGAGGACTCACAGACATGAGTTATTTACTCCTTCTGCAGTTGTGATTCATCCTGATGATGGCAGGAGCAAATTTCAGGTGAAAGAAAATATATATTTTTTTGTCCTCAAAGGGAATAGCGCCAGGAATTACACTTTAATGCAGTAATAGTTCTTCAGTGACAACTTATTTCTTTCCTGCTTCTTTCTTTCATAAGCACAGAACTGAATTCACACAGAACTGAATAAGGTCGTGACTTTTGCCTGCTCTTTTCCCATCACAACTTTCTCTGGAGATCCCTATATATTATATAATTATTATGTTAAAAAAGACTGTGTATGTTTGTCACTGGATATCAAACGGCTCCTTTTGGTTTTCTCCACTTGTGTGTTCATGGTCTGCTGTCCCTTTCGGGATTGTCCCTCTCACTTGCAACCTGACAGCCCAAAACAAGTTTGTCTAGGAGTGGCAGACAGCACTTTACGTTGTGTCACCTGCCCGTCACCCTGGAGTGTCCCTTGTCACCCATCTGAGCTTCTGCTGTAAAAATAATAGTTGTTACTGGGTGAATGCAGGCTGGCCCTGTGGTTCAGATTGGGTCCTCCTCCTCCTATCCTCCTTATATAGGAGCAGAATTTACCACTCTTCTTTTCGTTTTTAATACATTTGTAAGCAAAACAAAACAACAAATATTTACTTCCTGAGCATTTCCTCATGCTAACAGCCAATGCCAGAAATCTTTTCCAGAACTCTGCAACGTTTGACATCCTGAAATGTATCCTTGATTTTTCCAATAAGTCTGAATATTGCCATAACTCATTTGTGCATTTGTATGAAAATAGGCACTATGCAATGCTTAAGAATAGATATTTAGAGAGTTTGATTCAATTACTGCTTAATTCTTTGCCTTTGATTCCAGCTTAAAACAGTAGAAACTCTCTTGGGCAATACAGCTAAAGTGGGGGAAGTGATTCTCCTTGGGATGATAACTCAGCTCAAGGAGGTAGGTTATTTTTCTTACTGTGGGATATTTAGGTCACTGACATTCTACATTATATTAAAAAATGAGGTGGTTTAAATTTTTCATCACTCTTGTTTGTATCAAAACAAGATGACAAAACCCACTATCAGTGGTCAATGGTTCAAGATTCACTCCCTAAAGAGAGGCTTTTTCATGAGCTATTGATGCTAGTGCATAAGGGAAACACCTTATTCTTCTGAGTACAGAATTTTCTAATACTTTATGCTGATAACCAGGAGCAGTTATGTGTTCTAGCCATAGCTCAGGGTTGAACCCTGGAGCTTCCAAAACACCTCTTGGACTTGCCATTGCATTTGACCATGATTGCAGAGGAAATGCATCAACAGTCAAAATCGCAGCCTTTCCGGGGGAAGCTGCTAAAATATAATTATTATAAACTACAGTGGTTTTCATTCTGCTACTGTGCTCTGATCTTATAATAGTAAACACTTGGCTAAACCATTCCTAGATGATGATTGATAGATATTTCTGATTAAAACATTTGTGTGTTTGGATGTGTTTTACTTCATTATTCTTTTTTCTCTGTTTTAAGGGGAAATTTTTCCTAGAAGATCCTACAGGAGTTGTCCAGCTAGACCTCAGTAAAGCAATATCCTTTATTTGTGATTTCAAACTTGAAGAAATCTCCTACAGACCTGGAAAATTTCAGATAGAACAAATAAATATTTACTTTAAAAAAAAAAAAAAGAAAATTGCAACCCCATCTCTTTTTTCTCTCTCTTTCGCAAGTTACTGGGTTGCTGCAGCCCAGTGCCCTTTCACAGAGGCTCAGGACAAGGTTAGTGTTCCTGCTAGTGAAAGCAGAGCGTCTACCTGTCTCTGTGCTGTTTTGGAGCTGATTGCTCAGCTACCAAGCAATCACTTGACTCTTAGGACAGCCTATGACTTTCAGTGATGTCCAAACAGATCACACCACCAGCAGGAAACCAAACTATAGAGAGCTTATTTCAGAGTCTTGAGCTACAAATAATATATTTCTTAACCATTCTGTACCAGTTTCACAGTGGGTTATATACTGAATCATGCTTTGTTCTGGCGGAAGGTAAAGCAGAATATTTTTCCTAATTGTAGTAAGTTATTCTGTGCTTGGAACGTTGCTGCAATTACATGTTTGCTAGATTTGGCTAAGGAGGTGAGGCTTGTTCATGAACTGGGTTTGTGACTGAGATTTTTGGCCCTAAACTTGCATCTTTCCCATTCTTTTGTTATCATGTGCACTCTGGAGGCAGAGCTCTGCAAAATCTGTGTTTTTCAGTGTTGTCAATGGGATCTGGGCAGGTGTATGCATTTCTAGCAATGTATCTTGTGTTTAAAATTTGTGGAATAAACTAAATAGAAGCTAAAAGCAAGAATGGTAATAGGGACAAGTATCCCCCTGTGGCTTTTAACAGAGGTACAGTCCTTGAGAAAGGATGAGGTTTGATGTAGACTTTGTCCAAGGCAAGGCCTGCAAAAATGGTTCCTGTTCCCCTACATTTCCCTTCAGCTGGCTTGAGTTGTTTGTGTGGCTGCCCAGTAAAACAACTCTAAGAATTGATTGGGGTGAAAAAATACCCAAATTTCTCTCTCAGACTGTTTTTCAGATTGAGTTTTCCCTGGTCTGGTTCACCAGCAGACACTGGTGCTATCACAAGAGAGGGATTGATGGAGGCTGGGACTAGCTAGACCAGCAATGTAGAGCAGCTGCCAACTCTCTGACTAATGTCTGGGACGTGATGTTATTTGAAAAACTAAAGGGTATTTTGTTGAAAAATGTCCTAGGTTGGTATGAAGATGAAGTTTTTCATGTGAATGCTTTTGGATTTCCGCCTACGGAGCCTTCTGCTACCACGAGGTATAAACCTGATTTTTGCCAGCCTCACACTATGTGTTTTGTTATGATTTTCAAGTAATAGCATTATTATGTTTTGGTGTCTGTGATATTAAATATGCTAATCTCTCACCTCCCCAAATGCTTCAAGATAAACACAGTGTTAAGAAGATTGGCAATGCTGTGACTCGCCTGCCCATGTGGAGTGTAGCTAAAGCCCACAGTCTTAGCAGGAAAGAAAAACTCCCCAAAACCACTGGGTTCTGCATATTATTAATAATTGTCATAAAATGCCATTTTGAATCGCCAGACTAGACAACTATTATATGGAAATAAGAAAAAGGGATGTTTATTTTGCTCAGGGGACGGATATGGAGAGAACGCAGGACAAATATTACCCTGAGATAATCTGTTGAATTCTGGCAGGGCAGCACCAGTGTTTTGTGTCTGGATGACTGCCATTTCAATTCATTGGTTTCTCCGTGGGACACCAAATGGTTACAGATGCCATCTGAGCTATCTTTTATAGTAATAATAATAATCAAAAAGGCTCAAATGAGCCATAATAAAAACTAGTAATGATCTGGGAAGCAAACTGACTTAACCTAAATATTTTAATAATGTAGAGCCTACTATGGAAATATCAACTTCTTTGGAGGGCCATCTTCAGCTTCAGTAAAGGATTCTGCAAAACTAAAACAGCTGGAGGAAGAAAACGAGGATGCCATGTTTGTGTTTGTTTCTGACGTGTGGCTGGACCAAGCTGAAGTACTGGAAAAGCTTCATACAATGTTTTCAGGTAGGTGGGAACTGCTCTGTCCTTGTCCCCTGCTGGGGCTGGGTGCTGCTGTCCCCTCACCAGGGCAGCAAACCAGCTCAGCAGGCAGCAAACGGCCTTGCTGGAGAATTAACTTCCTGACACTTTAGTTTGTTGAGCTCGTCATCACCCGACGCTCACGGGAGCCCCGCTGTCCGTGCAGGGGAACTGGGCAACGTGCAGCCGAGAGCAGGACTGCTCCTAGCAGCAGCCAAGTGTGGGCTGATGGGATATTCCAACTATGATCTAAATGTGCTTTTTTTGGGTGCAATAATGGTTTGTGTGACTTTTCACATATTTTTAGAGGAGTCAGGCGACAGTTTTCAAAAGTTCTGGTGTTACTGTGTTGTGTTTTGATGAATTTCCATTCTGAGAAAGCTAGAATAAACCCAGCTGCTGCATTTTTTTATGGGACCCTGCTGAACTCGGGCTCAAAGCCACTGAGGACTCATTCTTCTAGTGATAGACACTATGTTTCATGGCTGCTATTATGTTTCTTTTGGATCTCTCTGTAACAATTTTTTTAAAATATGCTATATTTTTGCAAACTGACATGTTGTTTTCATAAATCCATAGTTAGTTCCATATTGTTTTGGACAGTAGCCATTGTATGTGATGTGACAAGAATGTTTCACTTGTTTATGAGTTCCTCCTAGGCTTGGTTTAAAGGACACTCCTTACTTCATTAGAGAGCAGCGCTCCCTCTTGAATGCTTTTTGGTTTTACCAATGAAAACTTGTTGTGATTTATTCTTAAAATATGAGCTATTCCTTCCACACATCATTACATTAGTAATGTTGACAGCGTTTGGATAACAAGCATCTGTGAGAGCTGTGAATTGCTTCTTTGTACTCCAGCACACTTGGAACAGCCTGTCCTGTCTGTCTTAGGTAGAAAGTGCAAGAGGATGGCTGCTTTAAAAGGGAAGCAAACAACAAGCATAAAATTAAGGGTGGAAAACTGCTACTCAGTTAAAGCAAATTGGACACAAATTATCACACTTGTAGAGAAGTTACCAATTTGCTGTCTTGACAAAAGTTGGCAAGATCCTTGAAGCAAACTGAACCTGGGCTAAGATTGCATATGCTGAAGCGCGTTGAACTCAGAGACCTTGATTGGGGATGTTAGTACAGTGAATTGAACTGGCAAGGATACACGTATGATACTTACTGTTCCAAGACAGTCTGGATTTTTTTTTAATAGGCAAATAATAAAGTTTACAGTTTTAAACTAAAAATAATAGTTGAGAGTAATAGCACGGGAAAGTAACATTGACTAGACATTTCTCAGATATAAATAATTCTATTTGTCAACTGAAATGAAAAACAGTAAATAAATCTAAGTCTGGGACAGCATATTAGGGACCTGGAATGTAGCTTGGAGCATGAGATGAATGCCTTAGTAAATATTTGTATGCTTGTTTTTAGAGATGGGGATTTGGGTTATTTATTTATTTATACTTTTTGCTATAAAGCATGTGTTTCTGTGCAATTAATAGTATTTTGAGCATTCATCAGATTCTTAAAATGCTCAAGCAACTCGAGTTACTGCTGCTTTTATTCCTGAATTAAACATTTAGAGGAGCCTTTGAACTGGAACGATGGATAGAGTTTAATAATAATCCCAATTGCCACGCACTACCTATTTTCTTTTTTAAGCCAAGTATGTGTCTTTAAATTGCATCATTTGTTATATTTGTGCTTGGTGTAATTATATGACCAGGTCAGTAGTCAGTTGGATGCACACGGACAATGTTGGAATTGGGCCTGGAGCCATTCCTGTAGATAATGAAGGGCTCCCTCAAAGTTAGGTTTGTGCTTTGCCATCGTCCTGTTTAAGCTAAATAAAGTCTGTATGAAGGTGGTTGAGCTGAGTTAAAAGCAGCAGAGCTTGAAGTACCCTTCCAGTTCCTGCCTTTCATGAAATGGACTGGGGGCTGAATGAGGAAATACTGGGGTGGATGACTGTTACACTCACAGATACTCTGTCTTCCCAGGTTATTCCTCTGCACCTCCAACCTGCTTTTTCTTTTGTGGAAATTTTTCATCTGCACCATATGGAAAAAATCAAATCCAGGCATTGAAAGGTAGGGCAGGCTTTTTTTTTTTTTTTTTTTTGTCACCCACATATAGTATATTAAAATAGTGATGGCAAAACAATTCAAGAGAGGAGAAAATAAAGCCATATTTTCTGAGTAACACATTTTTGGTGCATTAAAATACACAGGTGATTCATATAATGCTTTTACTATCTAACTGGCTATTGTATCATTTTTATTTCTGATTCTAGATTCTTTGAAGGCACTTGCAGATATAATATGTGAATATCCGAGCATTCATAAAGGGTGAGCAGTAAAATGCTATGAAATGGGAAAATTGTTAATATTTTGTGTGAAGCTTTCACTGAATTACTTTAAGAAACTAACAGATCTCATGTTCCCTAATTATTATGAGCTAGCTATCATGGAGTGTTGTAAAAGCTCTGTAAGATTATTTTGGGAAGTTTTGATTACATCCAGAATAGCTTGGTAATGCAAGCAGCTATTGAATGAGGAAAGGTTAAGCTGCCAGTCTCTGGAGCATTTTCCATGCTGATTGCCAAAAAAATATGCTCTCTAGGTGAGCCTTCCCTGCAGCTTCTTTGAAATAAACAGGTTCTGCCTGTGCAGTGCTATTTTGTACATTCATGTTCATGTGTTCATGCTCCTAAGAGTAACTACAGGCTTTCAAACTGTAACAGTTTGCACACTTTTAGAATTCTTTTAAATAAAAGCGATATATTGAACTTTTTACAGTAGCCGATTTGTGTTTGTTCCTGGCCCTGAAGACCCTGGCCCAGGTTCTATTCTACCACGGTCAGTTTGATACACTTTTTTCAAATTTTAAAATATTTAGTTAAACAGTTAAAGAAGATAAGACTCTTAGCTCCTTTATTTGTTGCTGTTTATTTTAGACCTCCTCTGGCTGAAAATATCACCCAGGAATTCAGACAGTTGGTGCCATTTTCATTTTTCACCACAAATCCTTGCAGGTAACAGTCTAACTTGATGCTTCTTTACTGAATGACTAATTTGCATGTAGATGTAATGGTCTTAAATTCTCTGAATTATTTCAATTCCTCACTTACATCACCTATAACATTAATATATGAACCTGTAACATTAATATATGAAAAGATCAGTGAAGAAAGTTAACATAACTCCCTATTTTAATTTACTATGAAATATTCTGTGCATATACTTTCAAAAACACTGATTGACAGTAGTGCTAAAAGTTAGATAAAAGAATATGAAAAACCTGCTCAAGTGTATCATGTCTTTTGGGAATGAAGGGAAAATGGGAAGTAGTATTTTAATTGAAATGCACTTTTTCATTTTGCTGCAAATTAGAGGGAGAAGATCAACTTTCTGATACAGATCCTCCTGTTTTAGTGTTTCATTCCAATTCATTTAACTTTGTTAATATTTGCTATTTAGGATTCAATATTGCACACAAGAAATAATTATCTTTCGGGAAGATTTGGTAAACAAGATGTGCAGAAACTGCGTCCGCTTCCCTAGCAGCAACATGGATATTCCTAACCACGTAAGTGAGCCGTGCTCAGCACTTCTTGCTAAGATCTCTTTTTCTGTTCATCTCGTCTGAATTAAGGGTGCTCTGGGCTGTGTACTTCTTTGCAAAACCTTGTAAAAATAAACAAGTTTGATGAAAGAATTGTAAAGGTAGATGTATAAATGCAGTGTTAGGACTTTGATTTGCATCTTTGTGATAAAATAACTGGCACCGTGATATTCCCTGGTGGTGCTGAGTCATTTTGACCGTGCCAGTGCAGGCATCCTTGCACCCAGACCATCCCAGCAGCTCCCTCCAGGTGCTCGTGCACCAGCCATGCACTTTGTACCAGGAAACATTGATCCCTAAAGGGAAGCTTTAGCACAAACTGCCTTTTGAGGCTTGATCCATTAACCAGTGACATTTGCAGTGAAGCAGCACGTAAGTGTTTTGAAAGGTCGTCTGCTTCCTCTGACTTCTCACTTGAGGTCTTAATCCTGCTTTTGAATAGTCTCCGCAGCACTTTGAGTTATGATTCTAGTTAATGAATGCACAGCAGGAGCAGATGGAACTTGCTGATAAAATGGAATGGGAGTTATTCAGGCAACACTGGCTCTCTGCAGTGACCAAGTCTCTTTCTTTTTGTTTTTTACTTGGTTTGGTTTTGAATTGGCAACTTCCTCTTAACTCTTCCCTGTTCCTCCCTTTCTTCTCTGTGTGCATGTGTTTACTCAGGTGCATGTATGCACCAGAAGTCTGCACTCCTGCACTGACAGAAGTTTGTCTCTTGTGTTAGGAGAGGAAGGAATCATGAAGAAGAATTATTTTCTGATTGCAACACTTGTTTTCCAGTATCTGCAACTACAAATACTGGGCTGCTCTTGCATGGTTTTTTTTTTTCAGTCTTTTTTTTTTTTTTTTGCCTAAATGATCAATTATTTAATTATACCATCAGTGCAAAAAGATGGTATTTTGGTTTTGACCCTGTGGGGCAATGGGATCCATTGCCCTTGTGTGACTGATTACAGATAATAAATGTTTTCAAGCAGCAAGGAGCTTCAAGAGCCGAGATTCCTTGGGCAGAATCCGCTGGATGAAGGGAGTTCACAGGGCTCGGGTAGTGTCTGGGGCAGGGCAGCTCGCTGAACAGCAGGCGAGGGAATGGAAATCGTGAGGAAATGGGAAGCTCCAGAGCAGGGTAAAAGCTGTGTTTAGCTGTGGTGAACTGGCGTTGTGAGGAAATTAAACAGAAGCCCTGGGAAAGAAAACACAGCAGGTCCTGTGCTTTGTTGGAGAGTCCTGTCAATGGAATAGCTGTCATACAATTTATTCAGACTGCCATTATGTGAAATTATTAAAAAAAAAAAAGTGACCTTAAGATATTGCCTGTTAGGTTGCAGAAATGGCTTTGTATTATCAACAAACAGCAGCTGACTGTTAGGATAGCTGCTGCTTTATTCTAAAAAATCATTAATGCATTATAAGGGAAATGCATTAAGAATACTAGTATCTCCAGGAACAACACTTCTTTCTTAACTGGACGTTGGTAACTGCAATTGAGGCTGGAATGTGTTTGGCTAGAAGACAGTTCAAACTAATCTAATATATTTTTATCTTGCAGTTTGTAAAGACTATATTATCACAGGGGCATCTGACGCCACTTCCACTTTATGTTAGCCCTGTGTACTGGGCCTACGACTACTCCCTGAGGGTGTATCCCTTGCCGGACATGCTGGTGATTGCAGATAAATACGACCCCTTCACTGTCACCAACACTGACTGCCTTTGCATAAATCCCGTAAGATTTTCGTATTGATTTACCAAAATAAGGTTTCACTGGATTTCTGTAATCATCATTTAATTTACAGAGTGGAATTATTTAAATACTAGGAAAATTAGTAAGTGTTCAGCAGCCAAAGGGAGTGCAGCTACGTTTAAGTGTGTCTTTTGCTGTGTGTCTCCTGTTTTCTATATTCAACTGTGGATATATATTTCTTTACAGGGTTCATTTCCAAGAAGTGGTTTTTCATTCAAGGTGTTCTACCCCTCCAATAAGACAGTTGAAGACAGGTAAATATGTTCAGTTCTTTATTTTAAGCAAATATATTTTTATTTGTTGACTTTCTAATTCTCAGAAGAGTCGCACAAAATCATAAAAATAGAGTGAATGTTCTCTGATTCTACTTCCTGCCTTGCAGCAGAAGCTTTATTTTTTCCTATGCGGGGATATAATGCCCCAATATATGGGAACTGATAATAAACTGATAATATACACGTGACCTTTACTGGAATATAGAAAATATCATACCACACGGCTTTGTTGTGGTATTTGTTTTAAATAAGTCTTTAAATAGTTTTAAAAAATCATCAAGTCTTTCGTATACCAAGAAATGCAACCATGTGTTATTTATTGTGTACTGTTTTAACAAACTAAATATTGTTTTTCTTTGGTATTTTCAGCAAGCTCCAGGGTCTCTGAATTTCTGCAAGACTGCAAAAAAAACAATAAGCATTTGCGAAGTTACTGTAGTACTTGTTTTAGATGTATTGATTTTATTATGTATTAGTGACTGAGTAAATTTCAAAGCTAAAACTGGTATATTTTGTAAATAAATAAACTTTTATAGGTAAAGATGTTGGTTAGCTTTGTCAGTAAAAAGTAGAGTGGCAGCAGAAATTGATTTGAAGGACATAATAGAAAGATGGCAACTGAGAATCAAATGCATATATATCAAATAGGAAGCATCTATTTATTTATTTAAGAATATAAATAGAAGTTTGGTTCTCATCACACTAAGTCGAACGGATAGCTGGTTGCTTCCAGCAGAGGCTGGAAAGACAGGCTAGGATTTTGCTTTGGGAAGTTTAGAGGAGATGGGTGAGGTTATTGACCACTGGTGGCAGTTCAAATTGTGGATTACACTGCATGGACAAGGCAAGAAGAAGTAAAACAGGAGGAAAAGACAGTGTCCTTGGCTGGAGAGAGAGGATCCTCTCCCTCTCTTCAGCTCTGGTGAGGCTGCACCTGGAGTATCGGGGGCAGTTCCGGGCTCCCTGGCACAAAAGCCTGTGAAACTTCCAGAGACGGTCCAGGGGAGGGCAACAAAGATGATGAAGGGACTGTAACATATAATGAGGTAGGACTAAGTGAACTGGGCCTGTTTAGCCTGGAGACACTGAGAGATCTTATCAACATGTACAAATACCTAAAGGGAGGATGGGGCCAAACTCTTCTGGGTGGTGGCCAGTGACAGGACAAACCCAGGCAGCTCCACGTGGCCGTGAGGAAGAACTTGTTTGGTGTGAGGGTGCCCGAGCCCTGGCCCAGGCTGCCCAGGGAGGCTGCGGAGGCTCCTGCTCTGCAGATCTTCCCAAGGCGCCTGGATGCGCCCGGGTGCCCCGTGCTCTGGGTGTCCCTGCTGGAGCCGGGGCTGCGCTGGGGGATCCCTAGGGGTCCCTTCCAACCTCTGCCCTTCTGTGGGTCTGTGAAACATCTGCCAAAGGTTGGGTGGAGGCTGCTGTGCTCGAGGGATCACGCTGAAGGAGTGACCAGCCGGGAAGGACAGAATGAGGCTGTGGCCTTCTATGCTAGCATGTGGCTCAGCTTACACCACAGTGCATGCCGAACAGTGCATGAACTCGATTCTCACTTGTAGGATCAAAAATTTGGAGAAGGAATTTGTGAGAAATCCCTCTCCTTTGGAGGGAAAAGAGAGCAAAAAGCTGGTCCAGCCCCTCGCAGACTCGCGTGTCCTGAGGACACAGGCAGCAGGAGAGGCTGCAGAGGCCCAAGGAACAGGGAGGGCGACCCAGGGCAGGCAGGCGGCCTAAAGCGGGAGCGCGCGCCATCTTATTTAACGTCCCCATGGCAACGCGCGCGACCCGGAAGGGAAGGCGCCATCTTGTTTAGCGTCTCCACGGCAACGCACGCAACCCGGCAGGGGAGTCGCCATCTTGTTTGGCATCTCCACGGCGACGCGCGGCGCCGGCTCGGCCATGGCGGGCGCGGGGCGGCTGGAGGAGCTGGACCTCAGCGCCGAGGAGGTGGAGCGGCTCCGCCGGGCCTTCCGCGACGAGCGCTTCCGGCAGCTGCTCTCCGAGTACGCGGCGGAGCTGGCGGACCCCGCGCAGCGGCGGCTGTACGAGCAGGAGGTGACGGCGCTGGAGCGCGAGCGCGGCGTGGCCGTGCAGTTCATCCACCCCACGGCGGGCTACGTGCTGCGCACCAGCCAGGACGGCGCCCGCCGCTGCTACCTCAACGTGTGCAGCAACGCGCACGT